>LPNX010485358.1:24312-63654 GCA_001517045.1 Pseudotsuga menziesii | reverse complement strand
AAGATAGACAAATATTTGAGAACTTCAAAATAGATAAAGCATTCACAGATATGATTTATAATCAAACATTCAATGGACAAATGGCCCAGATTATCAACAATGTGTAAAAGATAGGACCAGTGCCTATGGAGTCAACTTATCATAGATGCTTCGAGTGTAAATATGTGAATCCCAAAAGATGCCAGTGAATGTTAGGTTTTGCAAGTGCTCTTGGTAAGTTTTAAGAGTTTTTACTTGTGATCTTCACTTATGGTAGCTGGATGTCCTAACGGGTAATACCTTCAGTGGCTCCGTTTGAAGACATGACAGACCTGTTTGGGGTCAAAGGTAAGTGTTCAATAACTTAACTACCAGTGCCCAGATTAGGTAGCCCGACGCCCACACTTGGAATTTGCCCACATGCCTCGGTATTTATCGAACAAAGCCAGTGCGTTGGTTATGGGGAAAAGTTTTAGTTAAGTTCCTCTTGTGGGGTTTAGAGATCCAATGCCATTCTGGGTATTTCGATCTAGGATCAGTCAGAGCATACTCTGGCAAGGAGGAAAGGGGGTTAATTAATTAAAAGGGGTGTGAGTTGCAAATTTTATTAAGTTAATTAATTAAAACTCTCCGATAGAGAGCGCTCTTGACCTTGTCTTATGACCGTGGTTCAAGAGACTTAGCTAATCTATATGAAGCTAATGCAAGGATTATGCAAATCCAAAATGCTCTCCGATAGAGAGTGGTCTTGACTTGTGTTCTTGCAAGTTCAAGAGTCTTACTTATGGATTATTAATTGATTAAACAAGCACAAGATGATATTAGTTGCTTAAACTCTCTGATAGAGAGCACTCTTGATCCACCTTATGGTGAGATTCAAGAGATTTAAGTGGTTGATTAATCTTAGAAAGATAAACATTTTAAACCGAGTAATCAACTTAGAAGTGATGAATTAACAATTAGTGATCTAAGCATGAGATGTAATGAATGATGAAAACTAGCACTACTCAAAGCATACACACAACACAAGCCTCCCCAAATGGGGGAGGAAGAGAGTGGGGACTTAAAAACCCCACTCAAACAAAAATCTTTTATTAAACTTTATACAATGCACCTTAAGGAACCTGATCCTTGAAAGGACTCTTTAGATAAAGGTAAAGTAACTTTACAAAAATTATAACCTGTAAAAAGGAGAGTGCCTTGTATTTTCACTTTTGAGATCTTTTATTAAACTTTGAAAAGGGAAAAGGGAAGAAGTTTGAACAGAGTAAAAAGAACAAAAGGAAAGAGAGCTGAAACAATAGAAGATGAGAGAAGGAAGGCAAACAAACTAAGCAAGGATCAAAACCAAAGAAAGGGGAGAATAGGGCAGCCAACTAAGAAGCTAAGGGATGAACAAAATTTTAGAAAACGAGGCAGTGAAAGAGAAAATAAGTGGCTGTCATAAAAAATGCAAAACGGGACAGCGAACAATGAAATAAGTGGTTGTCATAAAAAGTGCAAAACGAGACAGCGAACAAAAAGTAAAAGAAATGGCAAAAAACAATGTTAAATGAAGCCCAAAAACTAGGGAAAAAAGAGGCAAAAAAGGGAAGAAAGCTAGGCCACATTAGGGCTGTCCAAAAAGAGAAAGAGGGTTGATAAAAAGGTACTAACAGGGCAGCGATGAAAAAGAGGTAAAAGAAACAAAACAAAGCAATCGGAAGAAAAGGGATTAAGAATAGGAACAATGGGAGGTTTTTTGCAGCTTAATTCTTTAAGTTTTTTGCCAATTTTTCCCACTTAACCTGTCATGGAGAGAGAAAAAACCAGCGAGCTATTTACCTGCAAAATGATGGGTTAAACAATAGAATATGCTACAAAAATACACCTAGCATTTGAGCAAAATATATGAACTTTGTGCTGCTTCAAATACCAACTAGATCTAAGAGAAAGAACACTTCCTAGATCTAGAAATGGAAGCAAGTAGATGCAAAAGATTTACTTTATAGATCAAGATACTACTTGCAACATAAAGTAAAATAATGAGAAAATTTAACTTTAGGGTGAATGGAGAAGATGAACCACTTGGATCTTGAATCCCTGAAATCATTTTGGATCCCAATGGCATGCAGCTGCTAGGTACATATGCTTTGCTCCAAGAAGAGTAGATGCAACTTTGGCTCAGCCTCATACTTGGTTCAATGAAGTGATTTGCAAACACAATCCTATACACTTGGCAATATGGGGGTTAAAACATGTATTATTTACTAATCAAATCTCAAAAACATGAAATACAGTTGAATAAAACAATGCTCTTCAAGGCTTTTGAAAGTAAATGAAATAAACAGGTAACTTGAAGTTACAAATACCTATTCCTACGTGCTTATAGAAGCCCTCTAAAGCATGTATTAATACCCACACATTATCAAAAGTAAAGAAATTAGAACAATTTCATCTCATTAGCAGGAACATATGCACCCAGGATCCACACAGCATGAGCCTCCAAAGCCTTTCTTTATTACAAAATAGGTTGCATGAGAGCAACACCCATTACAATATTTTACCAAAGGTTCTTTACATCAATCATCCACCTCTTAATAGAACTGAAAGAGCCTCTATTTAACAAATGAGAGAGTGCTAAAACCCTAAAACCAAAAAACCAACCCTGCTGCATGGGAAAGCTGCCTGCTAGGTCTGGAAACCTACTTTGTTAGGTCTGGGAAGCCTACTGATGGTGTAATCTTCAGTCTTCACTTCGATCAAATCATCGGACCAATGAGAGCTCTCCATCTTATCTTTAGCTGGAGATGACATGTCTGATAACTGATAATAAATTAATTGCTCTCTTAATGATGACTGAATGCACCCAGGATCCACACAGCATGAGCCTCCAAAGCCTTTCTTTATTACAAAATAGGTTGCATGAGAGCAACACGCATTACAATATTTTACCAAAGGTTCTTTACATCAATCATCCACCTCTTAATAGAACTGAAAGAGCCTCTATTTAACAAATGAGAGAGTGCTAAAACCCTAAAACCAAAAAACCAACCCTGCTACATGGGAAAGCTGCCTGCTAGGTCTGGAAACCTACTTTGTTAGGTCTGGGAAGCCTACTGATGGTGTAAGCTTCAGTCTTCACCTCGATCAAATCATCGGACCAATGAGAGCTCTCCATCTCATCTTTAGCTGGAGATGACATGTCTGATAACTGATAATAAATTAATTGCTCTCTTAATGATGACTGAAGCTAAGTTATGATAACTCCAATCATCATAAGTGTTCTAAGAGATGTCATTTAGCCTTTTATTTTACTAAATTTGGATTAATTTGGAGAGTTTTAGTTTTCTCCAAAATAATCATTTTTTTAATAAAAATAATTTTTTAATAAAAATAATTTTTTTATTAAAAATCATTTTTTTACTCAAAACTGACTTTTTTGAGTAAAAAGGCATTATGTGTCCGATTGCTGATCTGAAAGTTGGTTCTAACTAGCTGGCTGATCAAGAATTATTTTTGGCTTAAGGTTAGAACCTTCAATCACTGAATTCTCAGTCCGGATCACGAACGGGTTTTTTCCATTTAATTTATGGAAAAATTAACCCAAAAAACTTAGGAAAAGTAATTAAAAAATAAAAAAAATAAAAAAAAAATTTCTCTGTTCGAAAAAAGATTTTTTTGAATTTTTTTTATGTGTCCAGATGACTTAGGACATGACCATGATCTATCTAAATAATGTCTAGTAGGATTATAACACTCAGTTGGGCTCTAATAACCCCCCAAGGCCCAGAATTCAACATCGGGCATTCCAGCTTTGGAGGAAGCGGGAGAAAACCTCGTCAATTATACTCAGTTGAAGGCAAAGTATAATTGTCAGGGGCAAAAAACTCCCTGGAATACCCTATTTGAGATTCTACGTCTCAGGAGACCGAACCACTCAAAAATATCCTACTAGCACATTTTATTACAAACCCCGCGGGGCCATGGTCAAAATGATTCGAATAAAAATGTGACTAGCCAATATTGGCTAGATAAGCAGACGGATCAACTGATACACTGGAATCAGACTTTGAACAAGTCTGTCAATCGACGGCTCCTCAGGTAACCCAACTATGGTACAAAAAGTTGGATAACAAACTCCATTAAAGCACAACACAATCTAGACCTCCAAAGTCTCTTTATTTCTCGAATGAATACAAGTTACAATTGCAAGCTCTTCCCAGTACATTCCAACTAGAGAATTGGTGAGAGTGTTGCTTTATTTATAGCCAGAGAGGCCCAAGGGGGTGCAACCAACATTGGCATATGAGGGGGCGTCAACTGTGAGAGAAGAGGGGATTACAATGAGCTACACTGGAGTAGAAGGGAGAGTGGTAGGAGCCACCTCTCCACCTAACATGTGCCAAACCACACATCAAAGGACACATCACCCATGCACCAGTCTCTAGAAGGGGGCGCAAGCTCCAAGCCTTGAACAACTCGTAGATGCCTATATCATCAGTGAAGCTCACGTGTTTGACAGGTCGTAAACTCGCCTTTACTCAAGGACGCCAATAGAAACTGATTTCAATCAAATCAGACAAGAATCTACTGATTTAGGATTTTGAATATTCTCTCCAATTTAATTATTTTCTAATTTTTTAATTGATTTTTTGTTTTTTTGGAGATTTTTGACTTAAGCGATAATTTTATCGCTTAAAATTTAGGAAAAGTGGGTTGAAGGATACAACGGGTGCTCTAAGTTAGAAAATGAGCACCCCCATGGCAAAATCTGACTTCTAACCACACTTTTATTAAATCAATAATTTTCTCAATTAAACTATTAAAAAATATCCTAAGTTTACGGGAAAAATTATTTTTCTCAAAACATGAAGTAAAACCTAGGGGGACCTAACACATGTCCATACGACTCAATAATCATGTCTAGCATGTTCATATACATTGACACATGAACTTTAATAACCTCCTAAGGCCTAACCATCAAGACAAGCATTCCAGTTTTGGAGGAGCGGTGAAAAACTTGAAAATTATAAGTCTTTTATTCAACAACATATAATTAACAAGGAAAAAACACCTTGGAATACTCGGATTGATGTTTAAGTCCTAGGAAGCCAAGTTCTTTACAAAAAACCCATGCTAGCACATCTTTTACAACTTCCCTGCAGGGTATTAACATGTGATAAAAAGAAAGAAAAAGGGGCCTTGGAAGGCCTGAATGGACTTCTGAATTTGAACAAGTGTTTGTTCTTCTTTGGTGGCTCACTGAAAGTCCAACCAAATGCAACCTAGTTGGTAACAACGCTCCAAGTGTAGACACCTAATCCATCCAACATACTAATCAAGTCCATATAGCTCTATAGTTTTAAAAAGTTAACAATCGTCACAACTTAGACAAATGTTCATATAATATGACGATAGTACATAAGATACATGCTCCAAGCACACCCTTTCTAACAACTCAATAATTTGTAATATTTTACCTCTAGTCTAACATTGGTGTAACCCTTAGAACCCTTTTACATGCGAGACTCCAAGAGTCCTAAGCCAACCTACATAGCTTAGCTACCTAAGTCAAGTGAGGGTATATGAGGTGAAGTACGTACATAGGGAAGAAAGGGGGTCTTTGTGAAATAACATTCTAGTAACATGAGTGTGTTGGTCTATCCTTAACTTTCAAGACTTAGGATTTTAGATGTTTCTTTCATATGTGTTCTTAGGAAGTGCTGTCATTGGTCATTTGCCCTCGGCAACTCCGCATGCCTTCATATTGCGATCCCTTTATTTTATTTTTCCTTCGATATTTCATTCATTTACATTTCATTTAGCCCTTTTTTTTAGATGCGGCTTTGATAACCTGGGACAAGAGAACTTGGCTTTTGTGATGGGGAGTATCTGCCATGAAATTTTCCATTCACATTTTTGCATTTAAATCATTAGCAAATCCTTTTTTGGGGTCTTTATGCATATCTATACCAAATATCATTGTATGTGATCATATATATGCTATAAGTTTCCCATGAAAATAAATGTTCTATGCTCAGCTGCAGGCAAATATGGATCCAAAACATAGAGATAAAGTTGCATTTGTTCGAGTTTGTTCAGGTTTGCAAATCGATTCCTGCATATGGCATGATGCAATTTTAATTTGCATTTTTAAGTAAGAGAGTAACAATTTGATGCTAAACTATGCTGTCATTTCCTTGCTGCTTAAGCAGGTCAGTTTAACAAGGGCATGAAAGTTCAGCTAGCTCGTACTGGCAAAACAATCACTTTGACAAGGCCACAGAAATTGTTTGCTCAAAGCCGAGCAACAATGGAAGTTGGATTTGCTGGTGATGGTAAGCCATTTTTGTTGTATCATTCAGTTAAGGGGACATGCCCTGGATTTGGTTTCTTTGCTGAGATTTGATAACTCTTTGCAATGATTGGCTCCTGCAGAAATTGCTGATTGACATTCTTACATTATAAATGATGTTTTCATTGGAACTTTTACAGTTATTGGACTGAACAACCCAAACACCTTCTGCATTGGTGATACTGTTTATACTGGCCCGAGAGTGTCTTTTCCAGGCATTCCTTCATTCTCCCCAGACTTATTCTGCTATTTACGTAATACGAATCCCTCCAAATATAAACAGTTCCAGAAGGGTCTTCATGAATTGGTTGGTGAGGGTGCTGTTCAGGTGCAACCTATTCCTCCATAAATTCAATCTCTTACTGTTACTTTATCTTCATAACAAAATACTAATCATTTGACTTCTATAGTTGAAATCCATTGAAAGACATTGTGATGCCTCACATCTGAAAATAAGTTAGTATCTTAAATAATTTAGGATCCAGCTTTTGAAACTGATGTCATTCTTGGTTTGCTTGGTATTTAGAATTCTGTCACTTTGAAATTTTAAATGGCAATTCATACAGAGGGCACAGATTTGGTGTTGGACACCATTTCGATCAATTAAGTCATCTGAGATGAATTAAAAGTTCAAATCAATTGTGTTTTTTTTGTTTGAAAAATACATCATATATTTACATAAAAATATTTACAAACAGCAATTCAAAATTGGAAGGGTATATCCCATGGAACTTATTTCGTCTTCCTCAAGTCTATTAATGCAGAAATAAAAAATCATAATAAACTACTGCATTTAAAGCTTTTGCATCTTTCATCAGTAAGGTGCATTTTGCCAACAATTGGTGATGTACCCCATCCTGCCACATGGTACAAAAGCAGGCAAAGAACTGACCTCATGCTCAAAGACAAACCTACACCTGATCTTCCAAAGGGTAAATAGAGAAGAAACTCTTAGGCACTTCCAAATCCCAATGAAAAAAGATCAAACCAGAGAGCTACAATTGCCAAACAGGCTGCACTCCAGTGAATCCTTCACTGAAGGAGAATTGAATACTGATCCTTGATATACTTCCAACAACTCTTGGCAAAATGACAATCCCAGAAGATATGCTTCACTGTTTTCGAGTGCCATGCTATTATACAAATCTCCACTAGCAGATCTGCCTAATAATTATAGGCCATCTAGCACTGTCACCGCTAGATACCTCTCCATTCACACTCGTGTTTTTCCAGTCTCAGGTGGGTCTCCCTAAAAGGTGTATGCTGGCATCTAAACAATAAACCTGCACAAATTCCTAGGTAATTAGCACACAAAAGACCCACTATCAAGCTGTCTGTAAACAGTCAAGAGCAAGGATGAACTTCAATAAAAAAATAAGATTGGTTGAAATCAAATCCTAAAGACAATTGTAACAATAAATAAATGAAAAAAATGAAGTGAATGTACACCTTAAGTGAAAGATAAAATCAAAATAAGTGCACTCTAACCAACCATAACATTGCAATACATTTTAATCAATGACAACTGTTGTCCATCGAATGCACATCGTTAGCAGAAATCTTTTGGGCTGCTGTTTCCATAAGCGGGAAAGGTGTGGCCTTGGGGGCAAGCAAAGAGCCAGGTGCTGTCACCTGATCTTAGCTCATCCGTTTAGGCTAACTCCTAACGAAGCCAAGGGGGTTAGTCCTTAAAAAGGTCATCTAAGGCTTTTTGTTTTAAGGTGTTAGATGGAAGATGAGAATTAGTGTTGTTTAGGAGTTTTGATATACATAAAAAAAGACCAATTACACAATCCACGTTGCTATTTACAAAACATGATATAAATGATGAGACAGATATTAAGGCATCCACGCATAAAATAACTTAAACAAATAGACAAATGGTCCAAACTAGATGATGCAAAAATAAACAGACCAGTGCCTAAAAAATGGAGTCAGGATGTTGAAAATCTAAGTCTCGGATGTTTGTGAGATCGTTCTGCAAATGTACTTGGTCAAATTTTAATGTACGTTTTATGAATGATCTTGTTAATTAGGTGAGGGGGATTCCCACTTGGAAATATCACCGAAAATACTCTAAGTGGCTTCGTTCAAGCACATGTTGGATAATCCGGTTTGCAGTCAGGCATTCGATAACTTTTCAACTACAGCGAAACAAGAAGAGCCACCCATCATACCCACTAAGAGATTGGCCACTCAGAATATTGCACTAAATGCGGGGTGGTAAATTTTATTATAATGGCAATTGGAATTATATCTGTGAATTAAATAGCTACAATGTTTCTGGGTATCCCGATCGAGTAGAGCATACACACTGTAAAAATAAGTAAATTCCAATTTTATGGGGATGGTGAGTTGCAAATTTTATTAACAAACAAAGCTCTCCGACAGAGAGTGCTCTTGATCCAACTTATGGTAAGATTCAAGAGTCTTATTTAATCTATGATGCGAATGCAATGCAAGTGCTCTCCGATAGAGAGTGCTCTTGACTTGTCTTATGACAAGTTCAAGAGTCTTATCTAATCTATAATGCGAATGCAATGCAAGTGCTCTTCGACAGAGAGTGCTCTTGACTTGTCTTATGACAAGTTCAAGAGGCTTTGGGTTTCTTTTAAGACTTTATTAATCAAAGAGCGAGAAATATAAGGAAATAAATGGCATGCATGCGATGAAATCAAATTAGCAATCAGTGAAAATAAAACTAAGTCTAAAGCAATCTAAGCTAAGGAAAGATAAAAATCACACAAGACACGCTTCCCCCAAATAGGGGAAGTAAGAAAAACGTGGGAGGCATGACCCCACTAGTCCTTTTTATTAATAAATTACAATTTTGGGAATTTAACCCTTTTGAAAAGAACTTGGAAAACTAGAAGATTGAAACAAGCTTTAATGTCTTTTACAAAGGATGTATTTTTCATTTATGCTTGTCTTCTTGGTTTTTTGAGTTTTTTCTTCAATTCCTCAAGTTTTGTTTTCTTGGTTCATTTCCTTGGTACCTGCACGAGAAAGACAAACACTCATGTACACATTATTTGTCAATAAAAATAGATCTAACTAGATGCCAAAGTCAAATGAAATTATTCAAAGTACAAAATTACTCTGTTTTAATGCAAATTCGTAGTCTTTTTTGAATGAAAACTAGATGCAAAATTTTACATGCAAAGTAGGAAAGAGGAAGAGGGCAAAATGGAGCAAAAAGAAGGCTGAAAATAATGAGAAAAAGAGGGAAAAGGGGGTGCGAACAACAGTAAAGAATGTTGCAAAAAAGTGAAGGAAGAGATTGAAAATAATAGAAAAAGAGGGAAGCCAACGAAAGGAAAAGTTGGTTGCAAAAAAGTGAGAAACGGGGCAGTGAACTAAGCAAAAAGAGGGCTGCAAAAATTGGTAAAAACGGGGCAGCCAACAAGGAGAAAAGTGGTTGCAAAAAATTGAAGAATAGAGGGCAGGGAAGAGGGAAGAAAGTGGGCTAAAAAGCAAAAGAAAAGAAGGTGGAAAATGAGGTAGAACAATGAGAAAAAATAGAGGAACAAAAGCGAGATGAAGTAGTGAGGAAGAAGATCAACATAAGAGCAAAAGAAAAAGGCAAAAGCAGAGAACAGAAAGAAGAAGAAAGATGGATCTTGTAATCAAAGGAAGTTTTAAATTTTAAGTTTAGGAAGGATAGGAAAAAGCCCCTTTTTGGCTGTGTTTCTTTACTGGAAAATAAGCTCTTTGTATGCCCTGCACGGTGAAAGTGTTAGATAAAAAACTCCTGCTTCGTGAAGAGGTGGTTGAGCTTCAACCCCTTCTCCACCTTCGGTGATCCCTGAAACACAATTCTCAATCAACAAAACACAAGATCAAATGCCAGAATGTTTAATCAAGAAAATATCTGAAAAACAATGGTATACCTACTACTTCCTGTTCAATTCAGACATTCAATGGATTTTACATAGATAATCAAATTATAACGCTTAATGATTACTCTACTGTGCTAGATTTATAGCCTTCCTAAGCTAGCAATGATCATGTACTTTGCAAATAGAAAAGAATAAGTTTAAGAAAGATGTCACCTCCCACAAGATGAAAATCAAGTACCAAGAATCCACGCATGGACCTCCAAAGTCACTTTATTCCATTCATTAAACAAAAGCTGTTACAATTTGGGCAAAGGTCTCTTGCAAAATCTCCATATGCAAATGGGAAGAAGAGACTCTTATTTATACAAAAAAAAGAAAGATAGGGCTTAAAACCCTAAATCCGGACTAAGAGTAACACCAGAGTGAATATCTTTATTAACTAAGCTCGGCATGATGATTTGGAGTTGAACTGAGCTGCAATTGAGTTGCAACTGAGTGCTGGAGTAATGAGGGGGGGTGAGGTGGCTCATCCTCCCTCGCAATGATCACCCAGCCAATAGAAATGTGCCAAAAAGGAAAAACATGCATGCATGGAGAGGGGCACAAATCCTAAGGTGAAGTTCACTGTAGCACTCCGATACTGACTCAAATCAGTCTAGACTTGATTGGAATCATCCCAGATGCTTTTTGCCGAGCTAATTAGCCCTTTATTTTATTCAATTTGGCCTTTTTTGGAGATTTTTTTATTATCTCCAATTTATTATTTTTTATTATTTTAATTAATATTTTTCATTTTTTGGGTTTTTTGAGAAAATATTGATTATAACACCAAATAATAGTCCGAAATTTGGGATAAGTGTGTATATGGGCTAAATGAATGTTTTGGCTTAGAAAATAAGTGTTTATTTGCCAAAAACACCCCTTGGACCACTCAGTTATTACAAATTGAAATTTTTTTATTAAACCATGGTCAAAATGGTTTAATTAATTGAAAAATTTAATTATTCCCCATAGTCAAAAAATAAAAATTAAAACACTCAACGCCGCTGGTAAAATTTTTATTTGCAAATTTTTAAAGCATCTATGGGCTTAGAAAATGACCATAGAACATACCAATAGTGTCTAGTAGGTTCATATATACTAGTTGGACTCTAATAACCCCCCAAGGCCCAAATTTCAAAATCGGGCATTCCAGCTTTGGAGGAAGCGGGAGAAAAACTCATCGATTATACTCGGCTATAGGCAAAGCATAATCGACAAGGAAAAAAAATCTCTGGAATACCTTAGTTGAAATCTACGTTTGAGGGGATCGAGCCACTCAAAACCCCTAATAGCACACTTTATTACAAACACCCCATGGGGCATGGTCATTTCAACATAAAAATAAAAATGACTAACCAAAATTGGCTAGGCAAAACATTTTGAACTTCTGCTGCACTAGATATGAACATTGACCATGTTCATCAAATGGCGGCTCAACATGAGGTTCAACTATGGTACAAAATAGTTGGTAACATCTGGCTCCAACTACTGGACGTGTGCTTGATCTAGTCTCTTATGCAAGGAGTGCATACGAGAACACCAAAATCTCTGGTTTGCATATCCTGTAAAAATATCTCAACTTGACAAGAAAACCTCAGTAGCACAAGTTTTATGAAAAAGAGCCAATGATCCCAAAGTTGCTTTATTCAATACTTAACTATTTGTTTTTCTAAGTACAGAAAGAAAATGCTAGAAGTAAATGCTCACTTTGAGGAGCCTATTTTCCTACTCTAATCATGATACAAAAAGGTTAGGTGAAATACAAAATCCAATGTAGCCACCTAAGCATTTCATTAATGTAAAAAGGTATTTCCTTGTCTTTGGTTACTGGCCAAAGCAAGAATATTTTATTCAGAAAATGCAAACCTGCATGAAGGTCCATAAAAGGCGGGCTGGGTGGGAAATCATAAATAATGTCGTCAAACTTGTTCCCAAATTGGTAGGTGCTCGTGCAAGCTGCCTCTATCCAAGATTGAATAAGACTAATGTCCAAATTTGTATGATGAGGTAGCTCATCATACTCATCAAAAGGGCTTATCTGCTGATAACTCTGTATGTAAGCCCCAAACTGCTCCAAATCATAAGGAACATCTATGTGTGAAGATGATGATTGAGAAAAAACTTCAACTAGTTGCACCCCATCTGATTATTCACTGCATTGCTTTTTCAAGTCTTCATTACAGATACTCAAATACAACTTTGATTGCTCTTTTTGACTACTTTCATAAGTGTCAGAATAAACACTCCCCTTGTTGGATGCATCATAAATTTCGGGAGAAAATCTCCTTTCGCTAGACATATCATAGATGGGATTCTCAAGAAGATCATCCCCATCTATGTCAGATATGAGAGAGTGTTCGTCACTGGTACCAAGCCCTTGGCTATCTCCATCCTCCTTATGATCGTAACAATCCTCTTCAAAAAGTTGGGTTTCAAAGATATCATAAGGGTCCCAACTTTCCACATATTTGTCATCAGGTGGAGATCACGGATGATTATCATCACACAAAACTTCAAAGGTTGGATCTTCTAGTAAAGTATTGTAGTCATCATCCTTGTAAACTGTAAGGGACTCTTCATCACTTGTATCATGCTCCTCACTGTACTGTTATGCCTCTCTCCAACTTTCTCTGGAAATATTATGCATGTCATCCACATTGTTTATATACTCAGGCTCGCTTGATGATGCTTTCGGATCACAACCCTTTGGAAAACCATGCTCCTGAACATAGCATGCATAATGGCAAGTAGATTCCTCGTGAAAGTCTTCACATGCTCTACAAAATGGTGTGCAAGTTTCAACCATGTTAGCAACTTCTAATTGATGAGGAGGCCTTTGTTCATGGTTGGGTGCTTTTCTTTGCCAATTTGTTTTCGGAGGGAATTGTCTTGGGGCAGGTTGTGACTGCACTCTTTCCAGGTTGCGACTGCACTCTTTCCATACTGATAACCTTGTTATGCATTTCTTTCATTTGAGCTAGATGTTTATCTTCCATTCTTTCAAGTCTTTCCTTCATTTCCAACATCTGTTTTTTATAAGGGTTGTCTTCCTTATGCTCATTTGATTTTAAAAGGGTTGAGGACCTAGAATAACCATGAAGGTTAGATTCACCTGAAGATTACATATTTTTGTCTACTTTGACTGCCATTTCTTGTGCGTTTAGAAGAGTACTGGGTTCTTTATCTCTGATCTGATATTTTGCATCTTCCCACTAAGTGCTTCAATGTAATAAAACAAGATAGATGGTGCAGGTGGTTTGTAAGTGGCAGGAATGGTATTAGATAGTTCTGTGAACCTTTGGTTAAACTCATCCATAGTCTTGTTCTCATTCTTCTTTATATTTGTCAAAGAAGCCAGTTGATGCCTAGGCTCTCTCTTTTCACCAAACATGTTAGTGAAGGTAGTTTTGAAAGTTTTGAGTGTAGCAAAGGAGTTGTCTGGTAAATTGGTGTACCAGTCACGGACCCTTCCATCCAAGGAAAGAGCAAAGAGTTTTATGTACATCATCATGTTGATGTGCAGGATCACTGATGAAAACATTGACACATCTGGAGAAACTTCTAAGATGAATGGTGGAAGTAGTGGCATCAGTGCCAGTGAACATAGGGAGCTTCTCTATAGCTTTGTCTGGAAGACGATGGGGTTGACCTGCTATCTGAGAGAAGCCGAGTTGAGTAAAGTACTCACCCATTATGTCAGAAAAACAATTTTGATTATTATTTTCTTGAAACAAACTACGGATGTCTAAAACAGACTCAGATCCAAGATTCTCAAGGATCCTACGAGAAGCTAGCTTATTCAATCTCCTCCTATAAACCTGTTCGGACTCAGGGATGAAAGTGAGTAAGCCTTCAGAGTTTCTTCTAGTTGAATACCTTGGTAAATTATATGACAGTGGAGTCGCCAGATGGATTCAAGTCTAATTTCAGAGAGTTGATTTGACTAAAAATCTATCAAAAAGATAGAAAGCTAAGATTAAAGTCGTCCAGGAACAAAATGATTTGTCCTCGGCAACGGCGCCAGAGATGTTGTTCGTCAAATGCACACCGTCAGCAGAAATCTTTTGGGCTACTGTTTCCCTAATTGGGAAAGGCGTGGCCTTGGGGGCAAGCAAAGAGCCAGGTGTTGTCCCCTGATCCTAGCTCCTCCGTTTAGGCTAACTCCGAACGAAGCCAAGGGGGGTAGTGCCTAAAAAGGTTGTCTAAGGCTTTTTGTTTTAAAGTGTTCTTAGATGGAAGACGAGAATTAACGTTGTTTAGGAGTTTTGATATACATAAAAAAATGACCAATTATGCAATCCACGTTGCTATTTGCAAACCATGATATAAATGATGAGACAGATATCAAAAATAGACAGACTAGTGCCTAAAAAATGGAGTCAGGGTGCTGAAAATCTATGTCTCGGATGTTTGTGAGATCGTTTTGCAAATGTATTTGGTCAAATTTTAATGTACGTTTTATGAATGATCTTGTTAATTAGGTGAGGGGGATTTCCACTTGGAAATATAACCGAAAATACTCCAAGTGATTTCGTTCAAGCACATGCTGGACAATCCAGTTTGCAGTCAGGCGTTCGATAACTTTTCAACTACTGCGAAACAAGGAGAGCTATCCAACGTACCTGTTATCACATATATAGTAGCTGGGCTCCCATACTCTATTTTTCACATTCCAGTACATTTTTCAGCCAGTTCCCCTACATATGAAATGCTGAGATGAGCATCTATGATGAATCATGATTTGATTGATGGACTATAGTTACTCTCCCATGCCATGATTGAGTCTCAGGACACTCAAATTTGAGGACTGATGTAGTCATTTTAGCCATTTGTAGAGCAGTTATTGATTCCCAGAGTTGTATCAGTGTTTTCTTATTGGACTGATGTTGGTTCAGATGGATTATTTGCATGTTAATGACTCAGCTTATATATCTTGTGTTATGGTTATCATTGCTCTTATACTCATTCTTGTGACATGTATTAGCATTTAGTGTCATGATCTGGCGGTCATATAAATATGTGGACTTGGATGTATTAATATTATGTATTGATGTCCTTACTTAGACCTCGAAGTTCTTGATCTATACTCATTGGTTTTACCCTCCTTAGGGAAAATAGAGGCAGTCATTCCCACCATACTTTGGCTTGCTAGTGTTGGTTTCACCACTCACTGTCTCCACCCATCCATTACCTTCCAATTATGTTTCTGACTCGACTTACTACTTGACTTGTGGCATGGAGGACCTTTCCCTGTTGATGTATTTGTAATTTTGGAATGTATTCACTTGTATATCTTATGTCTTGTACCCCGATGTTTATTTCGGGAAGTGTCTGTAATGTATTTGGGTCATGTCATGCCTCGATGTTCCTATCTGGAGATTCAATAATGTAAACAAGTCATGTCAAGTCATTGTGGGTAACCCTCCTATTGTTCAAGGGTTAAAGTCCCCACAGTTCCGGGGCCCTAGGGTTATTAGACTCTCCTAGAGGAGTCGGCCCTAGTGAGTCATTGTCAAGTCGGGAATTAGTATAAATAGAGAGTGAGCCTCTCTATTTATCACACACTCACTCACACTTAGTTGTAGCGCATAACAGAGGAAGAAGAAGTTGCTGGGGCTAGAGAGAAAGAGGCTACTGCTGTCGAGATATCATCTTACGGTTTTTGGGGCTTTGCTATTGGTGCTGATTCTATCTATGAGGAAGTTGCGGGGTTTTCTCCTTTATGGTTTCCCCGAGGAAAATCTTTGTGTTCATTGTCTTATATGTTTGATTGCTGTGCTTGTTATTCTCTCAGTTAAGATCCTAAGTTAATGCTAGCTTAAATGATAAAAATCTAACATGGTATCAGAGCTAACCTGAGAAGAAGACACTGTGCAGCTGTGGAACTAGGGCTTCCTACTTTTTGGATCTCTCTCCACAGATTCTCAACAAAAGAAGGTTGGGCTGACTCTCCTCCCCAGGGCACATCTTTCTGTCGAAGCAGAATCTGATTTTGAGCATTTTCAGTTTTCGACCCGACACTAGTGCCGAAAATTAGGGCTTTCCACAGAAGTGGAATTTTTGAGTGAGCCCAGGCCTGAATTGATCTCCTCCTCAAAATCGAAGTTTAGAGATCAAGATCAAAACTTTTGGCTGGATAGAACTCTGAGAAAGTCAAACCCTAATATGCTCCTGAACCAATACTTTAGAAATTCAGCTCTAGATCCAGATCTGACATCTTAACCTGGTAAGATCGAAATCTTTTGTATTTCCATTTGAGGTTCTCAGTTAAGATGTCTCATCATACCAAGCTTGATGAAAAGCTTGAGGGGGTTGATAACTTCCGACCCTGGAAGTATAGGATCTCCCTGGTTTTGGAAGAAAATGAGTTGGACTCCTACATCAATGAGGAGATTCCAGTTCCAGAGGGAGATGAGGCTAAGGCCTTACACAAGAAGAAGTTGGTTATGGCTAAGAGGATTATTGCTGATTCAATCAAGGATCACCTCATACCATAGGTGTCCTCCCTAAAGACACCTAAAGCTATGTTGGATGCCCTAACCAAACTATTTGAAGGAAAGAACATAAACCGGAAGATGCCCTTGAGGAACCAGTTGAAGAATGTGAAGATCCAAAATGCAGAGACCATACAGTCATACTTCACAAGGGTCTCCCTGATCAAAGAACAACTTGAAGCAGTAGATGAAAAAGTGGAGAATGTAGAGATTGTAATGACCACCTTGAATGGTCTCCCTAGGACATGGGACTCTTTCATTCAAGGGATTTGTGCCAGAAATAAGCTAGTCAAGTTCAACAGACTATGGGAAGAATGTTCTCAAGAAGAAGCTTGGATAGCAGCTCGAGAATAAAAGATGCGAAGTGAAGATCAAGCTCTCACAGTACAATCCAAGAAAACCAGAACTAGCCACCACAAAGGTAAGCACTCTCACCAAAGGAGTAACTTTAGAAAGCCTAGAGATATGTCTAAGTACATTTGCTATACATGCGATGAAAGAGGACACTTTGCTAGAGATTGTCCTAAAAACAAAAGTAGCTCTCACAAGAAGAAGGGAAACAAGAGAAGACATCATGCTCATGCTGCAGAGGATGATGTGAAAATTTTCAAACCCCAACCTGGTTTGAAGTTTAGATCACTGCATATGGTTTAATGCCCAACCCCAATATGCATGTACATTTAAAAAATTAAAAATTTTCACCGAAAACTTAGAAACACTTGAGATTCTTTTAACTTTATAAACTCAAAAAATTTCTAACAGCCAAATTTCAAATGCAGAAAATTAAATCAGCCACTCATGAAATTTTTAGAGATTCAGATTTTTGACAAAAAATGGTCCAGGAAAAACCCCCAAGGAAAAACCTATTCTTGAGGGAGATATTTTTATTCTTTCAGGCAAACTTTAAATAAAAATACAGCAGTACTTATCTTCATCAAATGCCTTGGTAAACGTGCCAATCAATCCTTGAATGGCCTGCTGAAAATTCAGAATTTATTCTTCTTGAACCACGTGCCAGAAAAAACAGCCCAGCAAAAATTATGCACACAGTCTGCCTCGAAAAACGTGTCGTACGGCCAGTTCCGTACAGACTATACGGACTGTACGGATCCGTACGACTGTACGGACATTAAAAAAAATTTCTCGATTTTTTTTCTTCAGAAATCTGCAGAAATCACCTCGAAAAACGTGCTGAAAAAATCTGCCATCAAAACTGCAAATTCTGCCCTGGAAAACATCTTGTTTGCCTTGCTGAAATCGCTGAAATAAAAGAATGATTCTTCCTTGGTTTTTGTGCCTCTGAAACCTGCAGAATTCTCCTTCTCTCTCCTTCTCTTTCTCTGGAAATGAAATCACTTCAAACCCTTGCCCTCTTCTTCTTCTTGCTCTCTCCTTTCTCAAAAATCTCTCTTGTGAAAGTCAACAAAAGATTCGGTTTTCCTCTCCCCAAACCTTTTTTGTTCATGGTAACTTCCTCTTTCAATCCAATGGTCTAGATTAGATTAGATTGAAAGTTCACAATAAATGCTCATTAAATAAATAATAAATGACATTTAGTGCACTTCATGTCATTTAATAAAGTGAAGATCCTTTTAATTAATCACTCACTTGACTTTATCATTAAATATGAACTTAGGATAAACCATGACTTAACTTTTAATAAAGTGACTTTAAAAATATAAAGTACTTCTCACTTTATTAATTTAAATGACTAGGGGTCACCTTTTAAAGTGTTCTTGTCCACCCCAAGGCAACACAAGGTGAACACCACTTCCTTGGTAACTTTTCAACACTCCCTCTTACCGAGGAAGCTGTTCTTCACCACTCCCAACTTGTCCCTGAAATGAATATGCTTCCCTCTTCCCAAAGACTTCGTGAGAATGTCAGCCACCTGCTCATCAGTAGAAATGTATTGTAACTCAACAGCTCCTCTCTGAACATAATCTCTGATGAAGTGATATCTGATCTCAATATGTTTAGACCTGTCATGAAACACCGGATTCTCAGAAAGCCTGATGCAACTTTGATTGTCACAGTGAATGACTGTAGGCCTCAACTCCTGATCAAACAAGTCTACCATCAACTTGCGAAGCCACAATGCTTCACAACTAGCCTGACTGGCTGTGATATACTCAGCCTCAGTAGAACTCAAAGCAACGGACTTTTGCTTCCGACTGAACCACGACACAATTGCCGAGCCCAAACTGAAACAACATCCGGAAGTGCTCTTCCGATCCGAAACACTGCCTGCCCAATCTGAATCTGTGAAACCAACCAAGCCCACTCCATCTGACCTCCTGTAGTCCAGACCATAATCTACTGTCCCAGCAAGGTATCTCAAAACATGGTTTGTGGCTATCCAATGCACACTCCTGGGCTCCACATTGAACTGACTGAGAGTGTTCACCGCAAAACTCAAATCTGGCCTGGTGTTGACCAAATACATCAACGATCCAATCAGTTGACGATACAAGGTAGGATCCACCAACTCTCCCTCAGAAGCATGAAGCTTCTTCCAGTTGGTGATAATGGGTGTGGACATGGGTCTGCAATCCTCCATCCGAAATCTCCTCAGAATATCTGCATCATATTTTCCTTGCCCCAGGAAAACATATCCATTGTCCTGCCAAATCTCCATCCCCAAATAGTAATGCATCAGCCCAAGATCTGTCATCTCAAACTTTGAAGCAAGGTCTTTCTTGCATGCTACAATCAGGTGCTCCTCCCCTGTGATAAACAAGTCATCAACATATAGCAAAAGAATGAGCAGATCACCTCCAACCACAATGAAATATAGGTTGGGATCAGCCTCACTCTTCCGAAACCGAATCGAAAGTAGAGAAGAATCAATCCTCGAGTACCAAGCCCGAGGGGCTTGCTTCAGACCATACAAGGCTCTCCTGAGCCTGCAAACACGGGACTCTCTCTCATGTATCTCAAAGCCCAGCGGCTGCTCCAGATAAACCTCCTCTTGTAGAAGACCGTTGAGAAAAGCGGTCTTCACATCCATCTGATGAATCCTCCAACCCATCTGTGCCACAATGGAGATCACTGCTCTGATCGAAGAAAATTTAGCAACTGGTGCAAAGGTCTCATCATAATAAACTCCCTCTACCTGTGAGAACCCCCGTGCCACAAACCAAGCTTTGTACTTCTCGATGCTGCCATCTGCAGCATACTTGATTTTATAGAGCCACTTGGAAGTCACAACTGACTTCCCCTCCGGTCTTGGAACAATCTCCCACACTCCATTCTTCATGATGGAATTGTACTCTTCCATCATGGCATATCTCCAAACCTGATGTGGGGATGCCTCCTCATAAGTAGAAGGCTCGGCCTCACTCAAGCTAGTCACCACTGCCATGTAACTGGAAAACCTCTCTGGTGCCTTGCTCTCTCTGACCTCCCTCTTGGGTGGCCCCACAGACTCCTCAGCTTCCTTCACAAGCTCCTTAAGCCAACTTGGCTTTCTCTTCTTGGAAGTAGCTTCTTGTGGCAGACCCTCCTCCTGTACCTCCTCATCTGATACCTGTCTCCCTGAAGAAGTACCTGTGGCCTGAGATCTTGTACCTGGTGAATCTGAACCTGTACCATAAGAGCTCGAATCACGTGAAGGTGTCACCTGTGAACCTGTGATCCGTGAACCTGTCCCTGTACCAGAAGTCCCTGTAGACTGAGTACTTGAAACTGATGAACCTGTAGCCTGTGACCCAGTCACCCCTGAAACCTGTGACCCTGTGCCCTGACTCACTGAACTCTGAGATGCTGTAACCTGTGAAGTAGTACTCTGCTGCTGCTCCTCCTGTGACTCTAGAGACTTTCTAAAGGCCCGCTCCTCCTCAAATCTCACCTCCCTCCTCACCACAACTCTCCTCTGTGCAGGAAGGTATATCCAGAAGGCTTTAGAAGTCTCATCATAGCCAACAAAGATGCCTTTCTCCCCAGTAGCCTCCAACTTCGTCCTCTTCTTAGAAGGGTCATGAGAATATGTAAGGCATCCAAAAATACGGAAGTGGCCTATCTCAGGCTTCTTCCCGGTAAACATCTCCTCAGGAGTTTTGCACCCCAAGGCACGGTGCGGACTCCTGTTTTGTACATAAACAGCTGTGCTACAGGCCTCTGCCCATAGAAAGAAAGGAAGACTCTGATCATGCAGCATGGCTCTAGCTGCTCCCACTATCGAATGGTTCTTCCTTTCCGCTACTCCATTCTGCTGTGGAGTGTAAGGAACTGTCAACTGTCTCTTTATCCCCTCCTGTCTGCAAAACTCATCAAACTCCTTGGAGGTATACTCACCCCCATTGTTTGATCTGAGTACTCGAATCCTCCTCCCTGTTTGGTTCTCCACAAGAGCTTTAAACTCTTGGAACGTCTTCAAGACTTCTTCTGACTTCTTGCTCCTCAGGAAGTAGATACAGGTCTTCCTGGAGTAGTTATCAATGAAAATGACATAGTACTCATAACCAGTCAAAGAGATAGATGACATGGGACCACACAGATCTAAATGTATCAAGTCAAGTACTCCCTCTGATCTGCTGTCACTGCTAGGAAAAGCAGTCTTGGTGTACTTTCCCAAAGCACACCCTCTGCACACACCACTCTGCTCTGTGCTGAAATCTGGCAAACCTGTAGTCATGTCTCTCAGCATCCTCAAAGCTGAATGATGAAGATGGGCCATCCTCCTGTGCCATAACTCACATATCTCATTGCTGCTCTCAGTATGTGCCAGTGCATGATGTGGCTGGAAGAGAAGCTTGTACAGTTTCCCACATCTAACTCCAATCGCATATGAAGTAGATGGTCCCTCTGCTTTGGAAAAAATATACACTTTTCCATCTAGGACATATATGCCAAAGCCTCTGTCCTCAATAGCGGAAACTGAAACAAGATTCTTCTTCAGCCCAGGGACGTACAAGACATCCCTCAGTAACATGGCTGCATGGACTCCCTGTCAAAACGGACTGTCCCACTGCTCTCACCACTGTATCATCACCCAACACTATCTACAACTCCAAGCCTGTCTCTAAAATCTCAGTGAACATATCCCGTGCATCTGTCATATGTCTCGAAGCTCCACTGTCAATATACCATGTGGAGGGAGTAGTGGAAGCACTCAGTGAATGCCCAACGATCAAGGAATGCTCCGTCTGGTCCTCAATGTCCCTGCTGGTGATAGATGATGCTCTCTCTCTACAACCACCAACAAAGAGAGAAAACTCTCTGTCAAATCTAGCAGCGTACTCATCAATCTCTGCTGAAGCTGCTGTCTGCTGTTTCTTCTTCTTCTTGTTTGGGCATTGTCCAGCATAATGTCCAAACTTATGACAAGCAAAGCATTTCACTTTGCTCATGTCCTTCTTCTCACCATCCTGCTGCTTGGTTCCACCTTTGGAACCTTTCTTGAACTTCTTCTTCTTGTTCCCCTTTGCTGCCAAAGCCACATTTTCCTCCTCTTCCTTGTTGTGAGATGCACTCCCATGTATATACCCTCTCTGGGTCTCCTCCTGAATGAAGTCGTCCCAAAGATGATCCCATGTAGGCATGTGCTCACTAGCAACCACTGACTCCACAAATACAGTCCATGGCTTTGCCACGCCATTCAAAGCTGTACGAACCAACTTAGCATCAACCACCTTTTCCCCCACCGCTCCAAGCTCATCTCGAACCTGTGTAATCTTGGTAAGGTAAGGAACCATGTTCTCCCCCTTGTTCATCCGAATACCCTTCAGCTTCTCCCTTAACACCATTTTCCTGTTTTCGTTGGAACTCTGGTATAAGTTGTTTAAAGCTGTCCACATCAGATGAGCATGGCTTTTACTTGAGATGTGTGGAATCACATGATCTTTTATTGCATCAAGAAGGATTCTTTTTGCCTTTGTCTTTCTTGTCAAATACATTCTTTGCAGCAGCATCTGTAGGAACTGTCACTGGATTTGTAGTAGTGCTGTCAACTATATTCCATAGTTCGTTTTCTTGAAGTATGAGCACAATTCTAGCCTTCCAAGGACTAAAATTCTGTGCTCCATCCAACCTGTCTTCTACCCTCAAACCAGTGGCCATCATTGCAAATGTGTTCGAGAACCTGTTTCTTCACAAACTCTGTTTTCCCTTATTTCTCCAAGTCTGAAATTTCTTTTTTGAGTGTAATTTCCAGCCCTTTAACTGTGCTCTGATACCGTGAAAATTTTCAAACCCCAACCCAGTTTCAAGTTTAGATCACTGCATATGGTTTAATGCCCAAGCCCAATATATGCATGTACATTTAAAAAATTAAAAATTTTCACTGAAAACTTAGAAACACTTGAGATTCTTTCAACTTTATAAACTCAGAAAATTTCTAACAGCCAAATTTTCAAATGCAGAAAATTAAATCAGCCACTCATGAAATTTTTAGAGACTCAGATTTTTGACCAAAATGGTCCAGGAAAAACCCCCAAGGGAAAACCTGTTCTTGAGAGAGATATTTTTATTCTTTCAGGCAAACTTTAAATAAAAATACAGCAGTACTTATCTTCACCAAATGCCTTGGTAAACGTGCCAATCAATCCTTGAATGGCATGTTGAAATTTCAGAATTTATTCTTCTCGAACCACGTGCTAGAAAGAATAGCTCGGCAAAAATTCTGCACATAGTTTGCCTCGAAAAACGTGCCGTATGACAAGTTCCGTACGGACTGTACGTATTCCGTACAGATGTACGGATTCCGTACGACTGTATGGACATAAAAAAAAAATTCCTCGATTTTTTTTTCAGAAATCTGCAGAAATCACCTCGAAAAACGTGCTGAAAAAATCTGCCATCAAAACTGCAAATTCTACCCTGGAAAACATCCTGTTTGCCTTGCTGAAATAAAAGAATGATTCTTCTTTGGTTTTTGTGCCTCTGAAACCTGCAGAATTCTCCATCTCTCTCCTTCTCTTTCTCTGGAAATGAAATCACTTCAAACCCTTGCCCTCTTCTTCTTCTTGCTCTCTCCTTTCTCAAAAATCTCTCTTGTGAAGGGCAACAAAAGATTCGGTTTTCCTCTCCCCAAGCCTTTTTTGTTCATGGTAACTTCCTCTTTCAATCCAATGGTCTAGATTAGATTAGATTGAGGGTTCACAATAAATCCTCATTAAATAAATAATAAATGACATTTAGTGCACCTTATGTCATTTAATAAAGTGAAGAACCTTCTAATTAATCACTCACTTGACTTTATCATTAAATATGAACTTAGGATAAACCATGACTTAACTTTTAATAAAGTGACTTTAAAAATATAAAGTACTTTTCACTTTATTAATTTAAATGACTAGGGGTCACCTTTTAAAGTGTTCTTGTCGACCCCAAGGCAACACAAGGTGAACAACACTTCCTGGGTAACTTTTCAACATGATGAACCTTCCACAAAGAGAACCAGACAAGACAGTGATGATTCTTCAGGTGATGAAGAATATGTTCTGATTTTCGCTCTCACGGGAACTATCACACATGGCAGTAATGATTGGCTTATAGACAGTGGTGTTTCCAAACATATGACAGGATTCAAGGAATCCTTTGTGAAACTGTCTGAACATGAATGATTGGGGAACAAGAAGGAAGGACTATACAAATTGAAGGGCCAACCAGAACAAGCTTTGGTTCATGACTCGGTAGAACCAAATGAGCTTTGGCATAGAAGGCTTGCACATGTACATTACAGAGCACTACCACTTGCAAGCAAAGTTGTTGAAGGTATCCCAGAAATGCAGACAAAACATGAAGGTGTATGCAAAGGATGTGCGAAAGGGAAGAACACAAAGAAGACATTTCCAAGTAGCGAGAGCAAGGAAAAAGGAATCTTGGAAATCATTCACTCCGATGTATGCGGTCCAATGTCATCCAGTTCACTAAATGGGTATGTATACTATGTTTCTTTTATTGATGATTTTTCTATAAAGACATGGATATACTTTATGAAGAACAAAGATGAAGTATTCAGCAAGTTCAAGGAATTCAAAGCCTTGATCGAGAACCACCCAGAAAAGAAGATCAAGACTTTTCGCTCAGATAATGGTGGAGAATTCACATCAAATGAATTCAAAGAGCTATGCAAAGACTTAGGGATTAAGAGGGAGTTATCCATTCCATATAATCCACAACAAAATGGGATTGCAGAAAGAAAGAATAGAACGATCATGGAAGCAACAAAGGCCATGCTTCATTATCAAGATCTTCCCATGCATCTATGGGCAGAAGCTGCCAGAACAATGGTATATGTACAAAACTGTACTCCACACAGAGTACTCGGGAACAAGACACCTGAAGAAGTCTTCTCCGACAAGAAACCAGAAGTCAGCCATCTCAGAATATTTGGCTGTCCTGTATACATACACATTCCGAAAGAAAAGAGGACGAAGTTAGATCCTTCAGGAAAGAAGGGTATATTTGTGGGATACTCTGAAAGCTTGAAGGCTTATAGAATATACTTCCCAGGATTCAAGAAGATTGACATCAGCAGAGATGTAACATTTGACGAAGATTCATCCTACATCAAATCCAGGAAGAGACCAACTGAAGAATTTGAAGAAATAATAGCACCCAGAATTCATGATACAACCATGAACGAAGAAATTCAAGAAGAAGATTGAGAATTAGAAGAACCTGAAGAACCTGTAGATCCACCTCAAGAGAAGAATCCTTACAAGAGGAAACCTGCTTGGATACGTGAAATTATCCAAGGTGGAAAAAGATGTGGAGCTTCAGAAGAAACACACAGAGGAAGGAAGAGAACTAGGTCTTGCTCCAGTTATGTAGCCCTGCTATGTGACATTATTGATAAAGAACCTTCCAACTATGAAGAAGCGGCAGAAAGGAAAGAATGGAAGGATGCTATGATCGAAGAGTATCAATCGATCATGAAGAATGATGTTTGGGATGTTGTCCCAAGACCAGAAGGGAAGTCCATTGTAACTTCCAAATGGATCTACAAGATCAAGCATGTTGCAGATGGTAGCATAGAGAAATATAAAGCAAGATTTGTGGCTCGTGGCTTCTCCCAAAAAGAAGGAATAGATTATGAAGAAACTTTTGCACCTGTAGCCAGATACTCTTCCATCAGATCAGTACTTGCTCTGGCTGCAGCGATGAAATGGGAGATACACCAGATGGATGTCAAGACTGCTTTCTTGAATGGTGTAGTAGAAGAGGAAGTGTATGTGGAGCAACCACTCAGTTTTGAGACACATGACAGGGAGTCTCATGTGTGTAGATTGAAGAAAGCCATGTATGGTTTGAAACAGGCACCCAGGACATGGTACGGCATAATTGATGGCTTTCTATCCAGTTTGGGCTTTACCAAGAGTAAAGCAGATTCCAACCTTTACTACAAGGTTGAAGATCGTAATGATCTGTTCGTAACAGGTATGGATGGATTGATTGCTGATACGAAGAGGAAGCTTGCTGTCGAGTTTGAAATGAAAGACTTGGGTATGATGCATTATTTTCTAGGCATGGAGGTGTGGCAGAATACGGATGGAATCTTCCTCGGACAAGGGAAGTATGTAGTAGAGATCCTGAAGAGGTTTGGGATGATGGACTGCAAGGCCATAACCACACCTATGGCATCGAACCTTAAGCTATTGAGTGATGCTTCATCAGAAGCGGTTGATGCTACGATGTATCGTCAGATGATTGGGTCCTTGATGTACCTGACGAACACGAGACCAGATATTTGCTTTGTTGTGAACACCTTGAGCCAGTTCCTGACAGATCCAAGACATGTTCACTTGATTGCTGCAAAGCATAGTCTAAGGTACCTGAAGGGTACAGTTGATTATGGGCTCAAGTACAAGGCAAATCAGAAGATTAACCTGGAGGGTTATGTTGATTCATATTGATAGGAAGAGCACTTCAGGATGTTGCTTCAGTATGGGATCAGGTGTGATCTCTTGGTTTAGCAGGAAGCAGTCCTGTGTGGCACTGAGTACAGCTGAAGCAGAGTATGTCGCAGCTTGTTCAGCTAGTTGTGAGGCAGTGTGGCTGAGAAAGCTACTGTCTGATTTATTTGATCTATAGTTGGATGCTACTTGTATATATTGCGACAACCAGAGTTGTGTGAAGTTGTTAGAGAACCCAGTGTTCCATGACAAGTCGAAGCATATTGAGATCAAGTATCACTATATCAAGGATATGGTGCAAAGAGGAGCGGTGAAGCTCCAGTATGTTGCGACGGACGAACAAATAGCTGATGTGTTGACGAAGCCATTGGCCAGAGTGAAGTTTGAGTACTTCAGGGAGAAGCTTGGTGTTCTCCAGATCGAGGTTCCCTCCAAGGGGAATGATGAGACCTAGAGCCATTCTAACATGGTGAGAGGATTAGGTTCCTTCCATGGTCAGATGTAAGGGCTGAGCCATTTTGTCATGGTGAGAGGATTTGGTTCCTTCCATGTCAGATGTGAGTGCTGAGCCATTTTGATGTGACTGTAGGATTGGTTCCTACATGATCAGATATAAGATCTGAATGCCATTCTTGGAATGGAGGCACCTGGTCAGTTACCAGGAATACTCAGTTTGGGACTGAAGGCCATTCTGATATGACTGAGGGATGTAGTCTCACATGATCAGTTATAAGTGCAGGGCCATTCTGATGTGATTGAGGGATGTGTTCCCACTTGATCAGATATAAGGGCTGATGCCATTCTCTGGGAGAATGGAGGCACTCGGTCAGTTACCAGGAATCCTTAGTCTGGGACTAAGAGCCATTCTGATGCGGTGTGTTCGCACATGGTCAGATGTAAGTGCAGTGCCCTTCCGATGCGGTGTTTTTGAACATGGTCTAATGTAAGTGCAGTGCCCTTCCGATGCGGTGTTTTCGAACATGGTCGGATGTAAGTGCAGAGCCCTTCTGATGCAGTATTTTCGAACATGGTCGGATGTAAGTGCAGAGCCCTTCTGATGTTGTGTGTTCGCACATGGTCGGATATAAGTGCTGAGCCATTCTGGCGCGATGTGTTTACACATGGTCAGATGTGAATGCTGGGCCTTTCTGACAAGATGAGGTCACATGTGAGTGCTGGGCGTGCCTTTCTGACAAGATGAGGTCAGATGTAAGAGCTGGGTGGGCCATTCTGACTTAGGGTCAAATATAAGCGCTGAAGAGCTACATGAAGGGTAGGCCTACAACCAGCATGAAAAAGAGCTGGCTCTATAGAACTTCCTGTGACGAAAAGTACCGAGAGATAGCACCGATGATGATGATCCAGACTTGATGATGATCCAGATCAAGTGATGATCCAGATGTGATGATGATCCAGACTTGATGATGATCCAGATCAAGTGATGATCCAGATTTGATGATGATATAGTGATGATGATCCAGCAGTGGTGATCCAGATCGAGTGATGAAGAAGACTTGAGAAGGAAGAATACTTGAAGACAAAGATGACTTGAAGATGAAGAAGACTTGAAGAAGACTTGAAGATGAAGATGACGAGATGATCCAGTCGATACAGAGAAGAAGACCAGTGCTGAAAATTGTGTCGAAAGAATACCTTCCTAGTTAAGAGGGAGTGTTGATGTATTTGTAACTTCGGAATGTATTCACTTGTATATCTTATGTCTTGTACCCCGATGTTTATTCCGGGAAGTGTCTGTAATGTATTTGGGTCATGTCATGCCTCGATGTTCCTATCGAGAGATTCGATAATGTAAACAAGTCATGTCAAGTCATTGTGTGTAAACCTCCTATTGTTCAAGGGTTAAAGTCCCTGTAGTTCCGGGGTCCTATGGTTATTAGACTCTCCTAGAGAAGTCGGCCCTAGTGAGTCATTGTCAAGTCGAGAACTAGTATAAATAGAGAGTGAGCCTCTCTATTTATCAAACACTCACTCACTCAATTGTAGCGCATAGCTAAGGAAGAAGAAGTTGCTGGAACTAGAGAGAAAGAGGCTAATGCTGTCGGGATATCATCTTACTGTTTTTGGGGCTTTGCTATTGGTGCTGATTCTATCTATGAGGAAGTTGCGGGGTTTTCTCCTTGATGGTTTCCCCGAGGAAAATCTTTGTGTTCATTGTCTGATGTATTTGATTGTTGTGCTTGTTATTCTCTCAGTTAAGATCCTAAGTTAATGCTAGCTTAAATGATAAAAATCTAACATTCCCTACTAGAGCCTCTATGATTGGATGAGCTTCCCTGTTTATTTGTGTCTCAACTTTGAGTTGCCTAGGTGGAGTTGGCTAACCTGAAACAAGTAGCGCTGCCATCAATACAATGTGTTTGGAAATGAAATGAATATCTTATGAAAAAGCCCATTCATGAAAAGTAGTGTTTTTAAACATACGTGAATGCAAGGCTAGCCAAATGAAATTGGCTTTGAAGTACAATGAAAAGAATATCTTAAAACATTCATGAAAAGTAGTGTTTTTCAACATACGTGAATGCATCAAGCCTAAATAATAAAAATCCATGTAATAAAAACATGGACAGAGGCTATGGAAAATCAAAGGCCCCAAAAAGCAATGGTTCCTAAAGTTATATCGAAGGATTGCTGGCCTTATTTGTATTGTGTTGGATTGTGAGCATTTGTCAACATGAATAAGCACCTCTGAAGTAACTCACCCATTTGTGAGACACTGCCATCCCCTTTGGTGTTCCTTGTCTGTCATATGCTAGTTGGTAGTCACCCTTTGGCCTGGGCTTGTGAATTCTAGCCCTCACCTTTCACTAGCAAAATGATTACAACTATGAAGTGAGTATGGTCTTGAAAGTCTGGTCTGAGTTATAGTTAGTAAATTAAATTCTTTATATGTGGTTGATAGATCGCCAGTGAAATGATTACTACTTGTTATAAGTGTTATTTGAATGACTTGTAGAGCATGTGTTTCCCTGTGAACACTTGCAGCAAATGGATGCTAGCTTGAGTTATATTATTGGTTATATGGTCATTTACAGATTATTGTTTTGTCTATCTGGATGTTGTAGATGATCACACAGAGACCTAGAGGGGGTATGAGTATACACCTTAGATGGATTTGGACTCTCTGAGTCCAGTGAGACAACTTGTTTTTAGTTCCGGGCACTTGCAGAGATGATTTGGCTCAGTGTACCCTTCTGGTGCAGTTTTGCCATACTTGATGACCTATCTGAGTAGGGAGATATCTTTCTTGGATCTCCTAGGGCACTGTATGAGGGATAGGGGGTCCAGCCACTTGATTGTACCATATTACCCCCCTCCTAGAGAGCTTGGTGGGATCAGTTGGATAACGTAGGCAACCTAGGAGGCATTTTTTGGCACTTAACATTTCCCAGGGTAGATAAAAAATAATTAAAATGGCTACTGAAGAATTTGATTTGGGCTACTGAGGCAAGGAAATGGCATGGGATGAGTTTTGATGACAAGGGTGATGTCTTCCACTTCTTCTCCAGCAGTTGCAACACTTGGATGGGCCCACATCTATTTTTTCGGGCATTTATATTATTTTCTGGAGCTTTTGGAGGCTCATGATTTCCTCAAGGACGCACAATTTCACAGTTAAAAAATTATATTATTTTTATTGTGCCATGGGGACACCCAAAGGCAGTTGGTTAACACTTCATGGACCCACCATGTGCTTCATTTATTTTTTGTTGAGTGGGATCCCCTCTCCTAGGGTGATTTAGTCCACTTTTATATTATATTATAGTATAGATCCATGTATTGTATGTTGAGCTCATTTCAACCATTGATTAGAACATTTGTATCTTTTAATCTTAGCCACCCATTTGAAAAGTGGTTAGGATTTTGGATCTCTCATTCCTATTTAAAGGAGAGAGCTTCTCATTTGTAAGGGGTCTTTGGCTCTTGGATCTGGATAATAGAAAAACTTTTCTTGTGGATATTTTTTGGATTTTTTTTGCATCTAGTGTTCTTAGATGGTGATTGGAAATTCTTTTGCTTCCTAGCATTTGGGTATTTGACGTGAGATATATATATTTTTCGGGAAACATTGTCTTGTCTACAGGAGGGCGAATTCAACTTGAGCGTTTTTGCAGGGTTTCCTCAACTCGCTTGGCTTGGATGCGTTTTATATCAGGGTGTTTTCATTAGCATCAATGCGATCTATGATTTCATCTTGCTATTTTTTTGTAGCATTTGTTTTTTTCTCATGATGCAACAAATCTGATATGGTTGACGTTTGTTGTGCAAGAGAGAGAGCGCATTGGCTTCTTGGCAAAACGTTGGACATAGAACTCACTCAAATCTTCTCAAATTGATCGAGATAACAAGGATCATCATCATTGAGGCATCTGCAAGGTTTTCCAGGTAAGATGTATAGGTTAGTGCTTCTCTTCCAAGATCTTAATCCATTGGCATCTGTATCTCTACCTTTTATCTCAAAACCCTAAATATAAAAAAAACCAAAAAATATTATGGCTCAATCCGCTTGAGTTCTCGGCAAAACATTTTTGGGTTATGTAGATCAGGCCAAGCCCTAAGTGGGTCTTCCTCAACGCTGAGCTAGAAGTGCCTCCATTGCCGTAGATCTAAAAAACACTAGTCTTCAAACCCTAGCGCTACCTTCCATGTTGCCCTCTTTTATCGAAATTTGATCTTTTCTGGCAAAACCACTCTTTGGGTTTGTAGATCGGGGCTAAACCCAGGAGGGTCTTCTTCAACGTTGGGCAGAAAGTGACTCCATTGCCCTAGATCTGAAAGGCACTGATCTTCAACCCTAGCGCTACCCCTTCTTTTGCCTTTTTCCCTTGCATTTTGACCTTTCCTGCTGGCTCGTGTGCCTTGACACTGTCATACCCTCTTTCGAGTCTATCCTTTGGTACTAGATAGCCCCAATCATGTTCTCACCTGTTCTGCATTGGTCATGTTTTCCAAGGCAGTGGATATCTTCACCTCTTGCTAATACCTTAACCTTAGATCTAGTATTTACCTCATAGGTCATTTGTGTCCCAACTTGGATCAAATATTAGATCTCCTAAACTCTGATCCAAAGCCTTGGTTCACCTGGTGACATCATCCATAGATCTAGGGTTTCCATCACCTTACACCTTACATACCTCAAGTCCATTTAATATGATCTGGTGTCTAGGTCTGATCTCTCTTGTTGGGAGTAGATCTGGGTCTCCCCCATTGTTGTCTTGGAATAAGACAACATAAAGTGAAGACTGCCTCGATTGGCGTGACAACCATCCATTTGGGAGTCGAGGCAATCTTGGTTCCACCTCCTTAGTTGCTTGTCCCTCTACCGTCCATCCTGGGTCCATCTCACATAGGCAACTACAAGGTTGGTGATAACATTTTGGCGTCGTTGCCGGGGAGGTAGAGGCCTACCTTAGTTCAACATACCTAACCTTTCCCTACAACATATCTCTTTTCAGTGAATAACCTGTGTGGTTCACCTGGCGACTCCGCTGAGGACCCAACGTATCAATCTTAAGTTCTTAGAACGTCCTATAAATTCTGAAGAGATCCCTGTAACCTACACAAGGAACCGCAGACAAACTAAAGAAACCTCCTCAAACTTCTTTTGGAATATTTCTAGCCCTACTGCCTTCTCGAGTCATCTTTTAGGATCTCCTTTAGCTCCATCTAGTCCAATGGCCGGAACAAACACTAGTGGAAATCAAAATGTTCCTCCTCCACAAAACCCTAGGAATTTTGGAAGGAAGGTCAAGGCATTTCCTTTAGATTTTTCCCTGATCCAGGGAGCACCCCATGACATGCCTAATAAATACTTCGAAAAGGTTCCCAAGTTTGATGGAGTGTCAGCTACCTCCATTGAAGACCACATTGACAAACTCTGGGATCATATGGAAGCATATGGAGCAGTTGATGAAGATGTATTCATGAGGGGCCTTCTGCATTCTCTGGAAGGAGATGTGCAAAAGTGGTTTGACTGATTACCCGCCTCATCCATCAACGGGTATGACAATTTTGTCGCAAAGCTTAATAGTGATTGGTCTCACAAGTTAGATGGGAAATTCCTCTTGCATCAACTGTTTGACATCAAGAAGAGGGAAAATGAAATAGTCCATGAGTTTAACCTAAGATTTGACAAGGCTGTAGGGAATATCCCAGATGAAATTAGACCAAGCAATTGTTATTCATTATTTGAATGCTTTTGACGGTTGGTTGGGGTACAACTTAAAGGGTAAGAATCCCAATGACTTGAAAGCTGCCCAATTTAATGCAAAAATGGCTGAGCAACATGCAACATCTATGGGTAAGCAAAACATTTTCGATCACTTTTCCCCATCCACTTCCAGATCTGACCCTAAGCTTCGAAATCCCAAGGAACCTCTGAGTGAGCCAAAAGACTCAAAGGACACGTTAGAAACCATGCAAGAGATGATGAGATAATTAACTGTCCTGACGAAAAATGTCGCTAGTTTTCATGATCCTGAGAGACATAGAAGCCCTTATGGCCCTAAGCCCTACTGGAATAATAATAGAAGGCTCGAGGGAGATATTAATAGAAGACGACTCAAATGTCTAGAAAGTTCTGAGAGGAAGAATGTAAAATGGTGTGATGAAAATGGAGAAAAACTGTCTGACACCGACTATCCTGATGACCAACCAAACAACATCAACTTTATGAATGATTTATCCTTTGATGATGGGTTTGGAAGAATTCTCTAAGAAGAAGAGCCATGGGAGTATGAAGAGGAGGTTGTAAATCAAAGCCATGAAGTCTCTCCTTTTTTGTAAATCTCTTAAGAGCCCATTTAAAAGTCACTTCTACTATCTTCATTTCTCATTCCAAGGTTGAAAATCCTCAAAAGTTGTATTTGATTAATAAAATAAGGCTAAGTGGGATAAAGCCTCCCATAGTTTGTGTGTCTTCCCCATTTGGGGAAGAGTGTCTTGTGTGTTCTTAGCTTAAAAAAGCAATGGTTAAAAATATGCTATATCCAAATATTGCTGACCTTATAAATATAAATATGTCCCAGATGAAAGTCGTGATTAGCTGTGCTTTTAAGCACTGGTGAAGTCCCAAAAGGGTGATATAGGCCAAAAAGGCCATGGAAATAAAATTGATAGTCCTAATGAACTTGGATCAAACTTGATGTAGACATGATGCCTAAGTTGAATAAGCACTCTCTGAATGCCTAAGTTGAATAAACACTCTCTGAATAACTCAACCATTTGTGAGGCACCACCATTCCTTGTGTTGTTGTTTGTCCGACGAGTGGTTGTAGCGAGTAACTGCCATATCCAAAGAGTCATGATGTTAAGTAGGAAGTCATCCTTTTCTCTAGTCTTGTAAATTTCATCCTTCACCTTTCACTGGCAAATTGACTACAACTATGAAGTGAGTATAGTCCTGAAAGTCTAGTCTGAGTAATAATAAATAAATCCCTAGATATGTATTTTGTTGATGTACCGCCAGTGAAAGGAGTGCTACTTCTTGTGAGTGTTGCTTAAATGATTTGTAGAGCATGTCTTAGCCTTATAGCACTTGTAGTAGATGGATGATAGTCTAAGTTATATTATTTGTATCTGGTCATTTACAGGTGATTATATTGTCTATTGGATGTTGTTGATGATTAGACAGAGACTTGGAAAGGGTATGAGTATACACCCTAGATGGATTTGGACTTTCTGAGTCTAATGAGACATTTTATTTTCAGTTCCGAGCACTTGCAGAGATGATCAGGCTCATTTTACCTTTCTGATGCAGTTTTGCTTCATAGGATGATGTGTTTGAGCAGGGAGATGTTTCATTTGTATCTCCTAGGGCGTTGTATGGGCATAGGGGGTGCAACCACTTGATTGTACCATAGTACCCCCATCCCAAAGAGCCTGGTGGGCTTAGTTTGACAACGCAGGCACCCTAGGAGGTTGTTTTGGCAGGTTCACGTTTCCCGAGGCAGATTAAAAAATTATTCAATGGCTATTGAAGAAATCGATTTGGGCTACTGAGGCAAGGAAATGACATGGAATGAGTCATGATGATAAGAGTGATGTCCTCCGCACCTTATCCAGCAATTGCAACACCTGATTGGGCCACACCTATTTTTTGGGTATTTTTATATTATTTTCTGGAGCTTTTGGGAGGCTCATGATTTTCTCAAGGAGGCACAAAGTCAAAGAATTAAAATATTATATTATTTTATTGTGCCATGGGGCACCCATAGGGAGTTAGTTAACACTCCAAGGACCCACCATGTGCTTCATTTATTTTTTGTTGAGTGGGGTACCATCTTGTTGGGTGTTTTAGTCCACTTTGGTACTTTATGGTTATATTGATCCATGTATTGATGTTGAGCTCATCTCAACCATTGATTAGAATATTTTATCTTTTAATCTTAGCCACTCGTTTTGAAAGTGGTTAGGATTCGGTTAGGATTGTGGTTCTCTCATTTCTATTTAAAGGAGAGAGCTTCTCATTTGTAAGGGGTCTTTGGCTCTTGGATCTGAATAATAGAAAAAAATTTCCGTGGATATTTTCTGGATATACTTTGCATTTGATGTTCTCAAATGGTGATTGGATAGTCTTCTGCTTCTTAGCATTGTGGAAATTCATGTGAGATCTATATTTTTTTTGCTATCATTATTTTGTCTACAGGAGGGCGTTTTGGCTGGAGCGTTTTTGTAGGGGGACCTCGACTCGTTCGGTTATCTTCGTCTTGGATCAGGGGGTTTTCATTAGTGTCATTGTGATCTATGATTACTTCTTTTTACTTTTCTATAGCATTTGGTTTCTTTATCTTGTCTTAGCAAATCTGATATTGTTGACGTTTGCTCATGCAGGGTAGGGGGCACATTGGTGGCTTGGGGCTTACATTCATCATAGAAATCACGTGGATCTTCCAGAATTGATCGGGACAGTAAGGATCATCGCTGTTAAGTCTTCTACAAGCATTTCCAGGTACAATCTAACAGGTAATTCTCTTCTTTTAGCAGATCTCAATCCATTGTACCTGTTTTCCTTCCATTTTTCTAAAAATCCTTAAAATATTGAAAAACCCTAAAAAAGTACGAAATCTGGGAATCGTCCGATCTTTGGCCAAACCACTGCTGGGTTTCATAGATCGGGCCTCCCCCTCACCGAATCTACTGCAACGATGGTCAAATTCCTGCTTGTTTGACCTAGATCTGAAATATTGTCTGAAAACTGCATAGCGCCTCCACTGAAAATTTGACCTGCTAGGATTTTTATGTTTTCTGATTTCTGACTTCATAGATTGATAGCTTGGGTCTCACACATCCCAAATCACCCCCAACGTTGTTTAGATTCATGACAGTGTTGTTGAAAAAACGAGATTTACTGCTTGCTGGTTTAAATGAACAATTTGTGTTTTTCACTTCAGCCGGTTTTGCATAGGCTTGAAGCTACTTAAAATTTTGCTGAACAATTTTAAACACACAGTAAAAATTACTAACAGGCTGAAAACACATGCATGCACACCATAAATTTAACTCAGATATTTTTGGCTAATCAGCCCTGGAAAAACCCCCACGGGGAAAACCAGTCAGAGAGAGGAGAGATTTTTATTATTTTCTTCAGCAATGTACAGGACAGAAAATGGTGAAAAATACAACTTATCTCCACCAGCAAACTTTTTCACAAAGTCTGGAAATGTGCTCAGCAAACCCAGCCGTACACCCTTCTCGATTTCTGTGCCTGAAATAAATGCTAATGTATAGCAGCAAACAGGCCATACATCACCTCGAAAACTGTGCCAACAAAACAGTCCGTACAGCAGCTCAGAAATTCGTACCAGCAATAAATGCACCGTACTGTCTCGATATTTGTGCCAACAATTTAATGCAGGCCGTACTCTTCCTCGAAAACTGTGCCAAATAAATGCTGATATCTTCCTCGATTTCTGTGCTGAATTTAATGCAGCCGTACAGCCAACAGACAGGCCGTACTCACCTCGAATTCTGTGCAATATTAAATGCAGCCGTACTGTAATTAATGCAGGCCGTACCTCTTCTTGGAAACTGTGCCAGGATTAAATGTTCAGTACTCCTCGATTTCTGTGCATGAAATTTTTCTCAGCAAGTGAAGAAAACCCTCGTCCTTCTCTCCCAGCGCTCTTCTCTTCTCTTCTCCTGAAAATGAAAAGTAAATCCCCTTTTGCCTCCTTCAGCCTTTTTGTTTACCCTAAGTGAGTTTCTTAATCCAACGGTGGAAAAAGAATCAAATCAATGGATGAGATTGAATGATAGTGAAAATCCCTTTTATTTATTTCTCATAAATAAAATCACTCACTCACTTAAATTTATCAAAAAGTGACTTTATTGTTATAAAGTCTCATTAAATGACTTTTAATGTGAGGGTCACCTTTTTCCCTCTTAAAGTGACTTTAGGCAAAAATTAAAGTCACCTAGGGAACATCTGCCTAGGTACAAAAACTAACACTCCCTCTTACCGAACTTGCCTCTCCCCAAAGACTTCGTCAAGATGTCAGCTACCTGCTCATCAGTAGAAATATGCCGAAGCTCAACTGCCCCTCTCTGAACGTAGTCTCGGATGAAATGGTATCTGATCTCTATGTGCTTTGACCTGTCATGGAACACTGGATTCTCAGAGAGCTGAATGCAACTCTGATTGTCGCAGTAGATCACCGTAGGCCTAAGCTCCTGATCAAACAAATCTACCAAAAGCTTGCGAAGCCATAGTGCTTCACAAGTAGCCTGACTGGCTGCCATATATTCAGCCTCAGCCGAACTCAATGCAACGAATCTCTGTTTTCGGCTGAACCACGACACTGCTGCCGAGCCCAAACTGAAACAACAACCGGAAGTGCTCTTCCGATCCTGCACGCAACCTGCCCAGTCTGAATCTGTAAAACCAACCAATCCGACTCCATCGGAACCCCTGTAGTCCAGACCATAGTCCACTGTCCCTGCAAGATATCTCAAAATGTGCTTTGCAGCTGTCCAGTGCACACTCCTAGGCTCAACCATGAACTGGCTAAGAGTGTTCACCGCAAAGCACAAATCTGGCCTGGTGTTGACCAGATACATCAAAGACCCAATAAGCTGACGATATACAGTGGGATCCACCAACCTGCCCTCGGAAGCATGGAGTTGCTTCCAGTTGGTGATCATAGGTGTAGACATAGGCCTGTAGTCCTCCATCCTAAATCTCCTCAGAATATCAGCTACATACTTTCCCTGTCCAAGAAAAATATGCCCAGGCTCCTGCCAAACCTCCATCCCCAAATAATAGTGCATCAGCCCAATATCGGTCATCTCATACTCCGAAGCTAAGTCTCTCTTGCAATGTGCAATGAGACGCTCAACACCTGTGATGAACAGATCATCAACATACAACAAAAGAATGAGCGAATCCCCCCCAACCACAATGAAGTAAAGGTTGGGATCAGCCTCACTCTTCTGAAATCCCATCGATGTCAGATACTCATCTATCCTGGAGTACCAAGCTCTAGGAGCTTGCTTTAGCCCGTACAAAGCTTTCTTCAACCTGCACACATGAGAATCCCTCCCATGTATCTCGAATCCCTGTGGCTGCTCTAGATATACTTCCTCCTGCAGAAGACCATTGAGAAATGCGGTCTTCACATCCATCTGGTGGATCCTCCAACCCATCTCTGCTGCTATAGAAATCACTGCCCGGATAGAAGAATATCGTGCAACTGGAGCAAAAGTCTCATCATAATCGACTCCCTCAACCTGTGAGAATCCTCGAGCCACAAATCTAGCCTTGTACTTCTCTACGCTGCCATCCGCAGCATGCTTTACCTTGTAAAGCCATCTGGAAGTCACAACTGACTTCCCCTCAGGTCTCGGTACAATCTCCCATGCATCATTCTTCATGATGGAATGGTACTCTTCCATCATGGCATCTCTCCAAACCGGATGCTGGGAGGCCTCCTCAAAAGTAGATGGCTCAGAGTCACGAAGGCATGCAACAAGAGCCATATCATCCCGGACCACACCAAGCCTCTCAGGCTCCACTACTGCCCTGATCCTCTCCCGGGGTATACCAACTGCCTCTGCATCCTTCAAGGTCTCCTGAAGCCACTTAGGCTTCCTCTTCCTTGAAGGCTGCTCCTCCTCATCTGAAGAAGTCCCGGTACCAGAATGTCCTAAACCCAGAGGACCAGTAACTGAAGATCCTGTGCCTGCCGATGCTGTCACCTGAGGACTCAAACCTGTACCTGTACCTGAACCTGAACCTGTCCCAGACACTGTCCCTTAAGTACCAACTGTCTGAATCACCGAACCTGAAGACACTGTACCTGCACCCTGTGATCCAGACCCTCCAGAAACCTGTGGACCTGTAAGCTGTATCGAAGAAGCCTGCACTAACTGAGGTGTGGAGGCTGGTGCCCCCCCCTGCTCTAACTCTTTGGACATCCGGAAGGCTCTCTCCTCATCAAACTTTACTTCCCAGCGGACAACAACTTTCCGCGAACAAGGTAAGTAAATCCTATAAGCCTTCGAAGTCTCATCATATCCCACAAAGATGCCTCTCTCTGCAGTGGGATCAAACTTCGTCCTCTTGTCAGAAGGGACGTGAGAGTAAGTGAAAGAGCCAAATATGCGAAAGTGGCTCACCTCAGGCTTCTTGCCCGAATACATCTCCTCAGGAGTCTTGCTCCCCACTGCCCTGTGAGGACTCCTGTTCTGCAGATAAACTGCAGTACTACATGCCTCAGCCCAAAGAAAGAAAGGTAGTCCCTGATCATGGAGCATCGCCCTGGCTGCTACCACAA
>LPNX010485358.1:0-21971 GCA_001517045.1 Pseudotsuga menziesii | reverse complement strand
GACTTTTAATGTGAGGGTCACCTTTTTCCCTCTTAAAGTGACTTTAGGCAAAAATTAAAGTCACCTAGGGAACATCTGCCTAGGTACAAAAACTAACAAGTGTGACCTAGATATGAATTCTAGACTGAAAACAACCCTAGCGCCATCACTGAAAAACTGGACCTTTCCGGAGTTTACTATTTCCGAAATATGATAAGCTATGTTGATAGATTAGGTCCTGAGCACTCCAGAATACCCCTAACGCTGAGCTAGATCCAGCTAGCTTGCCCTAGATCTGAAGAAATCATTTTTTCATCCTCTCAGCCTTATTCATAAACTTTGACTTTTTTGGGATCTGACTTTTCCTAAGTTTCTCTGAACCAAGTGTGTAGATCAGGCCCTCATGATCCCATTTCCTCTTCAAAGCTGAGCTGGTTGTTTGCTGGTGGCCTCAGATCAATAGATCTGTCTCATCCAACCCTAGCGCTAGCCTTCCTTGACTGAATTCTTGCCTTAACTGAGCCATCCGGACCAAAACATTTATCTGGGTCCACAGATCAGGGTCTACCCTAGGTTGGTTCACCTCATCACTGGGTGTATACTGACTCCATTGCCCAATGCACGAAAGGCACTGATCTCCCATCCCTAGCGCTAGCCTTGAATTGACGTTTTCCCCTTGAAATTGTATGTTCCTTGATGACTCAGACAATCACACCTGTTCACCTTCTTCATTGAGTCTGTCAGCCAAGTACTAGATAGTCTCGACTATTTTCTTGCCCATCCTGCCTCGGTTACGCTTCCCAAGGAAGAAATCATATTCTTTAGTTGCTAGTACCAAAACCCTAGATCTAACCATTTCCCCCAAAGGTCATCCGATTACTGCTTTTGGATCAGCCAATATATTGCTAAAGTCCTGATCCATCTACTGAATCCTACTTTAGATCTAGAGTTCCTGAACACCTTATACGTTACGTACTTCAAAGTTTGCTTTGATCTGATCTGGTGTCTAGGTCTGATCTCTCCTATCGGGAGCAGATCTGGGTCTCCCCCATTGTTGTCTTGGACTTAGACAACATAAAGCGAAGACTGCCTTGATTGGCGTGACAACCATCTCTTTGGGAGTCTAGGCAGTCTGAGTTCCACCTCCTTAGTTGCTTGTCCCTCTACCATCCATCCGGGATCCATCTTGCACAGGCAGCTACAAGGTTGGTGATAACATATTGGTTCTTGAACAAACGACTAATAATTTCTGAGTTTTTCACTTACACCTCCAAAGCTAGGGTAGTTGTCTTGGTGTTTCGGCCTTAGGAGGTTATTAGAGCCTTCGTGTCAATGTTTTTCAACATGCTAGGCATTCCGATTGAGTCGTATGAACATGTACTAGGTCCCCCTAGAGTTTTGTTTGATTCCGAGAAAAATAATTTTTTTTTGTTTTTTAAGCCATTTTTTAATGGTTTAAATTGAAAATTTCAAAATGTAAAAAAAGTATGATTCGGAGTCCATTTTCAGCATGTTTGGGCTCATTTTCAAGCCCGGAGTAGCATTTTTACCCTAGTGCCCACTTTCTCCAGGTTTCAGGTGATTATGTCGCCTCTGGGAACCATTTTAGTCATTTTGGCACTTAAATGCTAAAAAGTGACAAAGTAAAAAAAAAGTAAAAAAATCATTGGAAAAGGCATGGCATGTGGGCCATATTGGTGTGCGACCCTCTTGCACATGAAGACATCCTACAACTTTGGTTTAAAACTAAATTTGGAATTAAGTTATAAGAGAGGGTGACGTGAAGCATGAGGACTCACGCTTATGTGGAGTGGGTGATGAGTGGGATTGGGGACTCGTCCACACTCATAAGATATCAAATAAATTATAAGGTTAAGCCATGGTTTATAATCCAATGTTGCCAATGGCTTCAAGTAAGATTGTGACGTCAACCATGGAAGAGCTCACGCTAGCCTAATTCGTGAGGGATGCGCTAATGTGGTGGGCCCAACTTCATAACTTGGCATATGATTTAAATAAATTGCAAAGTTAAACCAATGGTATTATTGCATAATCTCGTGATGATTGGGAGAGAAAAGGTGACGTGAGCATGGATCTCACGCTAGCCGTGAGTGGATGCGATTAGATGGAAGGGTGGACCCCTCCCCTATCATAGTGATCACGTATTAAAGCTTTGTTTACTCCTTCAAGTCTTCGATCCTTTCCTTAATGCCAAGCTACCGTACCATTCGCGTGAGGAGGAAGAGGCTCACGTGGGGCTTGTTTAGTGAAGGTTTTGAGTGATGTGGTTCCTGGGGTTTGGGTTGGTAGTAGGGGTGGCATCTACCTCTTCAGTTCTGCTTCTGATTAGTTGAGTTCAACTCAGTGGGAATTCACTTCAACTCAGTTACATGCCGAGTTGATCTTCAATTCATTAAATCCCCCCTAGGGTTGGGTTTTTGTTATAAATAAGAGATCTCTTCTCCCTTTTCAAGGTGGATAATTTTTGCAAAGAACCTTTGGTGAAACTTTGTAAATGCTTGTTGCTTTCATGCAACCATTGGAATAAAAAGAAAGGCTTTGGAGGCTCATGTGGTGTGACATTGTGGATGCTTGTACTTGATGGATGAGGTGATGTTATTTTAGTTTTCTCTTTCTTTTCAATTTGGGATTATGAATCTATGCTTTAGAAGGCTTTTTCAAGCTCATAAGAACAGTTATTTGTAGTTTCAATTTATTTGTTTATTGATTTACTTTTAGAGATTGAAAAAGAGCATTATTTTATTCAGTTATATTTCATGTTGCTTTTTTATTTTCAATTTGTGAACAATACATGATCTAATCCTTTGTTTGGCAAGTCTATGAGTTGTTGTTTTGCAGGTCATTCCATCCTATCAAGCAGAAGGTTGAGCTCAGCTGCATCTTCCTCTCTTGGAGTCAAGTGCAATTTCCAGTAATTACTTGTTATGTGAGACCCAAAGGTTTAACCGGTTCCTCCCTACTTTTATTCATCTTTTGAAGTAAAAAGTCTAATTTTTGGTTAGGCAAGGTTTGGATTTCAAGCTACATAATTTTCACCAAATCGTGTGCCCTTGTTGGCTGCCTTCTTTGCTAGTTTGCAGCCTCTTTCTTCCTCTTTTCCACTTAGGTTGCAGCATTTTTTCTCTCTTTTCACAGCCTCTTTCTTCACCTTTGTTGCAGCCTTCTTCCACTTTGTTTGCTGCCCTCTTTCACTTTAGTTTGTAGCCCTCTTTTGCCTTAGTTTGCAGCCCTCTTTTGTCTTTCTTTGCTGCCCTCTTTCACCTTAGTTGGCAGCCCTCTTTTTGCCTTTTTCTCCTCCGTTTCGTAGCTTCTTCTTCTATTTGTTTTCCTCCGTTTTCATTGTAGAAATTTGGTTTCTTTTAGAGTTAGTTTGTAGATCTGTTTTTATCTTATTTTTGGACTAACATTTAACAAGTTAGTGTTCAAAGCTCTTGTTTTCAGGGAAGTAAAAAAAGAGCCCAAAGGCTATAAGTGAACAAAGGAACAAACAAAGAGCGAAAAAGACAAAAACTCCTCCCTCTTCTCTCTTTCCCTTTCTCACCTTGTTCATTCAAGAAGAGGCAAAAACCATCAAAGACATTGTAAAAAGTTAATAAAGAGCAAGTGGGATAAAGGCTCCCACACCCCACTTCCCCCATTTGGGGGAAGCCTGTATCGTCCCTTGTTTTCGGGTTTTACTTTTCACATGCATAATAATTGTTTAGAGTAGATTAGTCTCTTTACTTTCATAAAATAAATCTTTGTTAGTATAGCTTTACTTTTAGCATATCTAATTTTATTCAATTGCTAAAAGAAAAAGAAGGAACCCAAAATCTCTTGAATCTTACCGAAAGGTGGATCAAGAGTGCTCTCTATCAGAGAGTTTACTGCTTTATTTATTTCCGTTTGGCATGTGTTTCTTGTTTTCAATAAATCTCTTGAATCTCACCAATAGTGGATTAAGAGTGCTCTTTGTCGGAGAGTTGCTTCTATTTCAATTTTTACTTACCCCCATGCTCTCCCGAGTACGGTCTCTGACCTGAAAGAGATTCTTGGGTAGATTAGACTTTATTTCTAGTACAGTTATTTAATTTCGTCCATCTTAAGCCTCTTGAACATTGTCATAAGACAAAGTCTAAAGCGCTCTCTGTCGGAGTTTTTTTTGCTTGTGCTCTTGATAGAAACTTCAACCTCACATCCTCCTTTCTTTTTAAAAAAAAATTATTTCGTTGCTTTCCACCACAAAGTATGCTCTGCCTTCCCTAAGGGGTTGGATTACTCAGAACGGTGACTGGATTTTTTAATCTTACAAGTGATAACCATAATAAAATCTTCACCCCCATAAACCAACGAACCGACGTTGCTTCGAGAAATACTCAAGTAGTGGGGAAATTCCTATTGGTGGCGCCAGAAATCACCGTTGTCATAGAGTTCTAGCTTGCTGGTTAAGTTCCTTGGACACCTAGCCTAGAATACTGGACGGTCCGTCAGGTCACCAAGGGGAGCCACTGAAGGTATACTTTTTCCAGTTGGACTCTTTCCTTGCTTTCTTAGCCTTAATAATCAAGATTACTAAAACTCATAAAATCAACCAAGATAATTTGCACAACTTTTTCACCAACATTATTCTGAGACTTGTATCTTCAGCATCCCCAAGCACTTCATATATTTGACTCCATTTGGCACTGGTCTTTTTCAACTTTTATGCATCACCATTAATCTAGGCCATTTGTCCATTGGAATTTGTCTAAGTTATTTATCTGTGGATGCTATCTTATTTCACAAGTCTTCATTGTATTGTTTATCTCTAAATCTTGTGTCTCATAGTCGCAACGTGGATTGCTTTTTATCTTGTGTTTATCTCACTTTTATAAATTGTGATCTCATTATAAAACTCCTAAAAAACACCCATCTGCATCTGCAACACGTAAAAACACTTAAAACACAAGAGCCATAGAAAACTCTTTGTTAGGGACAACCCCGCTTGGCTTCGTTAGGAGTTAGCCTAAACATAGGAGTTAGAATTCACGTGACAGTACCTGGCTCATTGCTTGCCCCCAAGGCCACACTTCTCCCACTTGTAGTGAGGAGATAGCTTTCGAAAGATTTCTGCTGCTGGTGTGCATCTCAGCGGACAACACTTACTACTGCACAATGCCTTCTTTTCAGGTTAGCTTTGATACCATGTTAGAGTTTGCACTTTAATTCAATTTAATTAGGATCTTTAATTGAAAGAATAACAAGCACCTCAAAACACAATAGACACAATAATTTTTCTTGGGAAACCCACAAAGGAGAAAACCCCGCAACTTCCTCAAAGATAGATTCGTCACTAATACAATATCACAAAATGGAAAACCCAAAAATTGGAAGTCTTCTGCAGCTCTCTCTTTCTCCTCTAGTAAACTTGTCTTCTCTCTCTTGTTTATGCGAACTTGAATGAGTGAGTGGTGTGTTCAAATGAGAGAGCAAGCTCTCTATTTATACTTTATGTTTGGGTGAACTTTTTCCTAATTAGGTCAACTTGATTAACTTGACTGGGCTGACCTGTCCTAAGGTTACTCAATAATACCTTTTACATTTATTCTTTTGGGGTGCTATTGCCCTGACTTACAATGGAGATTTTACCTCAATGACCCTGCATGACCAAACATAATAATGACATCCTCGGACGGAGGAAAAGCATCTCTGTTGGAGGTACAAGTAAAATACAATAATGATATAAATATAACATACAAATGAATATCTTCCGAAGTTACATTTACAACAACAGGTTCCTTGGTATTGTCTCACTTTTTCAGCATCTAGGACTGGCTTTGGATCACAGCTTTATTTACAATCTGAAAATTTAAAGGTAGATATGTCTTCTCTGATGAGGTCAGTTCAGTCCAATCTTTTTGTCACTCTTGGCAAGAAGAGGTATGTATGCAATTGTTTGCCAAAGGTTACCTCCTGATTAAGGATGCCAAGAGTTAAATACTTTAGCATATTCTGAATTTATTGCTGCCCTAGTAGCTCCCAGGGGGAGGATACGAGACATCATTGTATATAACCTTAAAAAATATATATATATATTCAACAATCAAAGTTGATCTTATGATTTCTAGGACTAGGGTGTAGGAGCTAGATCTACTTCAAAAGCTTTGGGTAATGCTACCAGTATTTTACACTTTGCATCTCAAATAACAAAGAAATGAGATGGATGACATGGATGGTTATACTTTACTTTAATGGGTTTTTTCTAAACAAACACAGATAATATGATGTATTTCTCTATAATGTTCTTATATATTAGCCTTTTAGCTATTGCCAAGCCTTGACCGTTTCATGCATGGTTGGAATATAGATTGAGATGCATTTCTCAAAGAACATTTTTTTCCCTGAATGCTGAAATAAGTTTTGTCCCATAGTATTGAAATGCATAATCCTTTCCCTCTTAGCTTCTAACCAAAGCACAATCCATATTGCCTGTCATTGTCTTTCCCATATTTTTATTCAATACCTGTAATTTATCCTAATATTTGTAAAATGCACAATCCTTTACTCTTTTACTGTGATTGAGGAATTTACGTATTTTGTTGGCACTATCCTATATTTTGTTACCATACATCTTTTTCTCACCATTATAATCGTAATCCTTCTGCATTTGTTAAACATGCAATTCTGAACGGATTCTTTTGGTTCTAGTTTAACAAATTTAGTTTGGTGTTTATTCCAGGTGCTCTACTCAGTGGTTTCAGCCAAAACAGATCCTATCTTGGCAGCAATTGGCCAACTTCAGTTTGAGGTATTAGAGTCTTAGGAAATTCTACTGCTTAGCATATTCTTTATTGGTGTGGCTTTGTTGATGTAACATTCATGGGGAGTCAATTTTTAGGTCTTTGAGTACCGGATGGCACATGAATATGGAGTCGAAATCAACCTTGAACCACTTGGATTTAGTGTGGCTAGATGGGTTGCAGGAGGCTGGCCAGCATTAGAGAAGGCTGGAAGATTATATAATTGCATCACAGTAAAAGACATGGTAAATACTAATAAGAATCATTATACTCTCAATTACCTTTTTCCTATGCAGAGCATATACATTGCAAAGACGACTTCAACTCTCTGTAGATTACATGTTACATTTTTTGTGCATAGTTTTGTTGCAATGGCTAGTTTTGCAGGCTGTTAAATGGTGATCCTGGGATGGTTAATTGTTTTGAAATCTCAATAAGAAGTGATTCCATGTCAAAGAATTAGAGTCATACATGTACATACAGGTTTGCTAGGTTTCTTGGAAAAGACTTGTTTTGTTCCACTCATTGATCTCTGACAGGGTAGGAGGTTGGAACTGGAAGAACCCAAAAATTAGGGGTATCATATTGAAGTTTAAGGTTTTATTTGCATTTGCTTATTTGATCAATTTTTCATATGAAAAATTCATTCAGTTGATTTATTTCAATGGTCCTTGAGAAGGTTGGTTATCTGTTATGGTGGTAAAATGGATTACTCAATATAAAATTATAAATTGAATTTTAGCACAAAGAAGAAGGGTTACTTGGAATGCTTTGGCATTTGTTTTGGGATCCTTCGGTATTATTGATTATGCAAGGTGGAATAGGGTGAGTGCAGCAGTATATAAAATGATTAAAATTTTTTCAGAAAGAGAGGCCAAGCGTTGCAATTCTCTAGCTGATGTAGATATATTTGTCTCTTCTTTCAATTATATTGTTTGAAACTATTATATTAAGAACTTTGTAATTTTCATAGCTTTTTGATATTGAAGAAAAAACTGAAGTATTAGATGGACTTTTTTTTACACAAGGAAACTTCTCTCTTCAAAAACATAATGGCTGCCTGTGTTTGGCCATTGATGGATGCTCATACATTATGCAATCATTGATATCATTTATAAACCCTTTTGTTATGCCCATATAATCACCTAAGATATAAAAGGGTGTACAATCTTAGTTATTCAAGTGCATCCTTTTAAGGCTATGGATGCAGTCATCAACTGCAGACATGGATTGCATCCATTCTTATGGAGAGATTTTCGTTTTGGACTATCAGAAAAATCAGCTTTTTGTCTACTTAGCTGTCAATTTCCCATTGCTTGCATGTATAGCTTTAAATGTATTTTAAGGTAATGTTGTGACATTAGAAAAAGTTGTTTCGTAGGTTGCAAAAGATTTATGATGTACTTGAATTCCCAACTGTCTGCTTTCAATGTGTTTATGAAATGATCATAAAAGTACTGAGTCACAATTACGAATCTCCCTGTTACCTAACAAATTAACACCCTTCGGATTAGGTCTCTAGAGATGGTGCTAAGATCGACATCTTTTCAGGAGATACACCCACCATCAACTCAATGCACTCTCCTCTCTCTTTGGGCCGCGAGAATCTTCAAAAATTTAAGTAGAAATAGACCTGTAAGATATTTAATGTACCAACTAATTTGCACTAAGTTGGACTTCTAAGTGAGTTGCCAAAGATGAACAATTACTTGTTCAAATTCCGAGTTCAGAAGTCCACGCAGGCCTTCCTAGGCCCTTTTTTTTTACATGTGTGTCATCACATATACATTTTTCAGCCAGGCTTCCATGATGCATCATGCAGACTTGTCTCTTTCTATTATAGGCTACTTTTATATGGGGTATCAGCATGGATCTCTACAGCTTCATCTCACTTCAGAGCCTTGTTCTTGATGTTTTCCTTGCCAGGACCAATGTTATCGAAACCGGACCGGTCATCGAATTGGTGAAGCCCAAAATGTGAACCGGACCGAAACCGACAAAAAGCACGGTAAAAAACTGGCTGACTAAAAAATACATAAACTATTCATATTTTGTAAAAAACATATATATTCATGTGCATACATATGAATCCAAACCATTAATACAGAAATATGCAAAGTTTCTCATATATATAGCAAATATGAGTGCAAATATCCAAAATAGCACCTAGTGCAATAGATCTCTGAGGTTTTGAACCAAAGTACATTAACAAAGAGGCTCCAAAGTACATCAGCAAAGTTCTATTTTCTGTTTTTTTTTTTTAAATTGAGTTTCGTGAGTCCCCAGTCGAGACCGGTCGGTTCAGCCGGTTTTGACCGGTTTCGGCCGGTTCCGTACCCGGTTTGAAAAAAAATCTGGTTTTATGATTTTTTTTGCTGACCAGACCGGCCAACCCTGTAAACCGGTCAGACTGGCCGGTTTTGCTAGTTCCGGTCCGGTTCTGATAACACTGGCCAGGACTGAGACCCAGGAGTCCATTGAGGTGATTTTGGTGATGATCTAGTTCATTTCAGCAGAGCAGCAGATCAAGAGTTGGTACACACACAGCCAGGGGCTTATCAGTTGGAGACATGTATACATGGTGAGATCAGGTATATTTCCTTGGTTTAGTTGTTGCTCTGCGATGTATCTCAGATACTTGTACTTGTCATGTTAGGATGATCACAGTGACCTATGCTATATGTTCTTTATTGCTCTAACCTTCGTTATGATTGATCAAGGAGTCCAATGTGAAAACTGTTGCCCTTGCCATGCTCAAACAAATGTAACCCTTAGTGCTAGGTTGGTTCCATTACATCTCTATCCGTCCATCCAGTTCATCCATATTTGCTTCTACCCCATGACTATGACTGATAAAGACTTGTGAGATTGAAGACATTTCCCCATTCTGACTACTATGTGTGACAGACTCCATGTTGTTATGTGTCTCGGGCTATGAAGTATGTGTCTTGTCTAGTGTGGCTAGGTGAACAGGGTTGTCATCCTTAAGTCCTCGAAACAAGTGCTCCACCATAACAGTGTTGTCAAACACTAAAGCATCGGAACGCATAAAAGCTATATCTAAAGGATGCAAGAATATAAAATGTTGAAAAAGGTAGTCAGTGGCCAAGAGATTGAGCACCCATTCCTTGTATAATGTAAGGCTCGGTTTTCCCTCTACAGGGACATCAGGGAAAGGCGAACCCGTCGGGGCTATGGACTGCTCGCGGGCAGCGGGCAGCCTAGTCATTTACTGGAGCCCAGAAGGCTTTCTAGAGCACCTGCTCTTGTAGGCTGGCTACCATCTTATGAAATTGTGAGAATCATTGAAAGGTTAATGGTCAAAGGATGAGCACTCACCCTTTGTATGGTGTTCGACTCAATGGTCCCCATAGGGCCGCAGGGTGAGACTAGTTAGGAAAGACTGGGTCTTTGTCAATACTGGAGCCTAGAAGGCATCTAGGGCACCTGCCTTTGAAGGTTCACCTATATTTGCAATAAAGTTGCAAAGGAAAACTTGCTAGAGTCTGAAGGGAAGCATACCCAAATACTTCACCCATTTGTGAGACACCTCCATCCCCTATTGCTATCTGTCATACATGTGTCACCTTGGTAGAGTTTATTAGTTGTCAGTCAGATAGATCACTAAGTCAAAGTCAGTCAAATTCATGTCCCTTGCCTTAACTTGGATCTTTCATCACCACCCATTTATAGCATAATTGGTTACACCTTGTAAGTATGGCATGAGCAAGCAGACTTACAGAAAATTCTAAGATCTTTCAGAAGCAAAGGTACATTTTCTTATTATTATTATGTTTGGTCACTATGATTATGAATAACTGATTTAAGTTGGGTTCTGATAAACACCATTGGAGCATGTCTTACCTTGAAATGTTGTAGGATTATACTAGTACAGTATCTCACCTTGATTTTGGGTACTTTGACCTGGTCAATCACGTTTCCCAAGGCAGTGACTCAAAAATACAACATGGTCTATATTTGTTCGAAACATGCCTAGGACCAATACTGTATTCTCAGTTTTTAGGGTTTGGCCTCGGTTCTTTAGAAAAGTGATTATTATCACTTAATTATTGGCTAGATGACATATTTTTTATTTAGATGGCAGTATGTTTGGTTCTCCTAGAGAAGAGCAATGTTCCAAGGGGTATGAGTAGTCACTTATACCATTCTTATATGTCTCCATATCATCCAGAGCAATGAGTTTTCCCCAGTTCTCAGCCTGGAGTGAGTTATGATGGATTTATCAGTTTTCAGGGATTGTACCAGCAAAAAATGAACTAGAAATTCACTGAGAAAATCGATTTGGCCTCCTGGGTGAAGGAAACGGTGTGGAACTTTTAAAGATGATGTTTTTCAGCATCCCGGATAGTCCTTTAGTAGCTTTCAATCAACAGATATTCAGATTATTTAGTTATGGCTCAGCCAATGAGGAAAAACCCCCCAAGGGGCGCCCCCTCTAATTGGCCATTGATGTATTTCATGATTATATCTTATGATTTGAAGTTGTAAAGGGGCATAAGGTGAATTAAGCCCCCAAGTGACCCCCCTTAGTATATTGATGTATCACACTTATGTTATATTTTGAGTTTGACTTAGGATAGGCGTCCTTCAGCAAAGTGCACCCCCTTCTGTTTACTCAGTCACTTGATCCATGTGAATAAGTTATGTATTGATCTCCACCGTTGATGATATTTTAATTTGAATCGTTGGATGATAAGTTAGTTATTCTTTGTGTCCCTCTCAAACTATTTAAGAGAGGTGACCCCCCCATTGTAATTTAGGAGCTTTGGCACCGAAATATCAATAAAGAGCTTTTTGTTTGGGATTACTTTTCTGTGTATCTTGTGGATGTTCTGATTTGATGACTGGCACTGTTGTTCTTCCATATTGAGTTTCATTTGGGATAGATCTTGCACTTTTTGCTTTGCCCATTTCATCTGCATGAGAAGGAGGCGCTCTGGGAGCGAGAGGGTGACTTTGTGGGGAAGCTCAGCTTCGTCCCGGCTTTGGGGTGTTCAGTTCAGGGAGTATTTTTGTCTTTATGATCTTTTACTCTCTTTTCCATTCCGTATTTTGCAGATCCCATTCGTTTGACTAATTGGTTGATGTTTCTCTGATCTGGCTGGTTGAAGGGGGCGCAAGGGTGATTGACTAGGACATAGCTACACCAAGATCTAGCTCGAGGAAGTTCCATCCATATCACATTTAAAAATGTCTTAGGGGGTGACAGCAAAAGACCCATGGAAAGGAAGCAGGGTAAACAGTATATTATATATAAATGATCCCATGCCAAGAATTAAAAGCCAAAAGGAAAATGAGAGTCAAAAAGTCTCCTAAGAAAGCAATATGTATCAAAACAAAGTACTGAACCGTATGAGTACAAAATTGCCAAAGTTCTTCTCCGTCCGTGAGCTGAAAATCAATACATCTCTCACACAAAAGGACACTATGGATAGAGGAGCCTAAATAAAAAATTTAGAAAGAAAGGCATGCAAGAGGAATCAAAAAGGACAAAAACGTCCAAAAGCACAAAAAAGTGCAAAATGGCATGGGAATGAGGAACAAATGAATATTTCTCTTTACCATATGTTACAATCCTGTGGTGTCCAAGCTGGAAGCTACTCAATGACAGAGGTAAAAAATGAAACTCATATTCCTGGCCTCAAAAGAGCTATCTTGACTTTGAAATCTTGGTTTCCATTTTCCTAAATTGGACTATCATCAATGATTAAAAGTACATACATTTGTCATTTGGGAAATCCAGACATCTAGAAGAATTCAACATGTTGGTTTTATTGTCAAACGGTCTATTACTTAAGGAAGAAATTGTCCAGAGATCTAGGTTCACTAGGTAGTCGCCAACTGTTGCAGCTACAACTATTTTCCCAAATTTTTAAAAATTTTGGACCCTCCTTTTAATTTTATCTTGCCTGGGAGTGTTTGGGTTGTTAAACTCTGTTTTTGCTCTGCTACAAATTTGGATTTTTGAGGTTGAATTGAGGTTAACTATTTTCATTCATTTCGGAAGTAGAATGATCTAAAACTGCCAATGCTTTTGATTGTGGAACTTAACATTTTTTTATTTTCAAATGGTTTGGTTTTATCACTGTCGGAAGTCATTTGAACAACGAATCAGGGCATTAGTTCTCTATGCCGCCGATGGACAGTTTTTATTTTCGCCGATGCACTTGATTTCAATTTTCTTTTTTGGACTGTCGGCGATTTTATTTTATCAGTAGTTGGAGTTTTAGTCTTCTAAGTCACCGCCGTTTCAGAGGGCAGATGGCGAACGTTCCGACGGATAGCTTCGATTTTCGCCGATGCCTTGGTTTTATTGATCAACTTTTACTTTGCGATGTTTTGTTTTCGCTATCGGAACGGTTTTGACAATCGATCGGGGGGGCTAGTCCTTTGCGTTGTCGACACGTCGATAGCATTGAGCCTTTGGTCGCCGATACATAGTCCTCAAAGTTTTCGATTGCCGATGTTTTTTGTTATTGCGGGACCCGTTCTCTTTCCACTTTCCGCCGTTGCGGTTTTTTAGTAAACTATCTCGTCGATGATTAGTGGTTCTGAGCTCCGACCTTTAGTGTTAGAGTTGCTGACCGTCGATGTTTTTATGTTGACTGCGAAACCTTTAGTCTGTCTGTCTCCTACCATTGCGGCTGCGTAATGAATGGTTTGGCCGACGCTTTATGGTTAGTCCTTCCGCTCACTGATGCCGTTGTTTTAGTGGGTAGTGGTTCCGATCTCTGATGCATGGATGACAACTTTTAGCGCTTTATTTCGCCGACGTTTTATTTTGCCCTGGAACCCTTAGTCTATATGGTTTCTGCCGTTGCGGCGGCTTAGTGAACTAACCATCCGACATATAGTTGTTCTGTTTGCCGATGAGGAGGTTTCCGCCCGATGCTGAGTGTTTTTCCTACTGGTGAGGGGTTTTTCCGCCTTTTTGTGTGTTTCTACTCTATTTTTCCATGGCGGTTTTTCTCCAAGATGAAGAGCGCAGTTTGGGGTTTCGGATTGGCGGTTACTTTGTTATGATTCATGCTTTCATCGGAGGATTTCGAAGTGGTCCAGATGTGACCTGGATTGAGACAGGGAGCCTGTTTATCGGGCTTGTGATTTTAGTTTGGACAGTGGATTTAGCGGATTTCAGACCCAGTTTGCAGGATTTCCTTTGCCTTATCTTTTCATGCATTAATATTGTTTATAGTTCATTTTACAGAATGCATGTATTGATACAGTTTGTGTTACTTTGTTAAACGCTAAATGGTCTAAAAATCTGATATGTTCATGACAGGATGATTGCTGCAAAGAAGATATGGCTAAAGGACAAGGCAGAAGGGAGGCAACAAGGAAAGAAGAAGTTGAAGCATAAAGAAGCAGAGATGTTGCTCAAGAAAAAGAAGAGAGTGAAGGTCTAAGATTAATAGGATCTCAAAAAGACCAACGGATTACTGAGCAGAATCGATAGCAGCAGAGGCCCAGGCTTGGGAAAAGTTCGTCAATTACCAAGCTGGTCTCTTTTTATAAAGTGCTCTTAAAACTTAATCTGAAATGTAACGTATTGTATAAATTATGAGCACTCACAAAGAGACAAAAGGGTGGGTTTGGACGGTTGGAGGGAGCCCAAAGGTCACCAAGGGGTAGCCCAAGAGTTTTGCTTGTAGTATAAGTATAGTATAGTTAGATAGTGGGAAGGACTTTTTCCCAGATAGATTTGTGAGAGTATGTTGTAAGAAGAACTATTTCCTTTTGCAAGAATGAATTACAAGTTTCCTGTTGGAGAAAGCTGGGTGGAAGATTTCAAATGCTGTGCTATGGATTTGTTGAATGTGAACTATTTCGTTTTCAACTTTGTGTCCATTAATTGTAAGACCATTCTAACTCTTTGAACCTATGTTCTTGTTATGAATGCGCTCTAGTTTATTCCATGAAATTTCCACTATGAGTAATGAAGGCTTTTCATAAACAATGAGCTATGTTGTTGTTCATATATCTATTAATGTTCAAGTGTTTTGAATTAAGTAACAACTATCTGTGATTTTTCTTAATGCATGCACAGAAATACATTACTCATTGATAAATGATAATCTTGCTCCCTAGGGATAGGTTAGATAGTTAGTTTTAGTTTCTTGCTGTGTGTGATTTAGATGCGAGAGAGTTAAGACGAGAGGTAAGAACCTGCGCATCACATTGTGACCGTTCCTCGTATTCTCTACCAATCTGCATTCTTAGATAGACACTTGCATATCATACTTAAATTCAAAAAACTAAAATATACACGGTGGACCAGGCCATAACTGGTAAAACTTTTTATTTTTTTACTTGACCTATGGTAGCCGGACCGTAAACCGGACGGATTCCCCATACCAAACAGTAACGGGCTAGTTGGGAACGTTTACTGGGAAGAATCCCTAACTGTTGTTACCTGCGAATTTCCAGGCCTCAACACAACCTTAGTTTATTTTAATAGGGACCACCCCCCTTGGCTTCGCTAAGAGAGAGCCTGGACGGAGGAGTCAAGATCAAGTGACAACACTTGTCTCTTGCTTGCCCCCAAGGTCGCACCCAGTGGCTTGAAGATTTCTGCCACATGACCTGACGTGCAAATCAGGCGACAACACCGTCAATTCCCCATTGCTTGCATGCATAGCTTTAAATGTATTTTAAGGTAATGTTGTCACATTGGAAAAAGTTGTTTCGTAGGTTGCAAAAGAGTTATGATGTACTTGAATTCCCAACTTTCTGCTTTCGATGTGTTTATAAAATGATCATAAAAGTATTGCGAGTCACAATTACAATGCTCCCTGTTACCTCACAAATTAACACCCTTCGAGTTAGGTCACTAGAGATGGTGCTAAGATCGGCAAATTTTCAGGAGATGCACCCACTATTAACTCAATGCACTCTCCTCACTCTTTGGGCTTGCTCCTTGGGCCACGGGAGGCTTCCCAAATATAAGTAGAAATAGACCTGTAAGTTTTTAACGAAAACAATTGTATCTCTACAAGACCTTCCCACTAACTTAGTAGATCAGTGCCTTAATGGATTAAAACAGGATATGCAATGTCAATGGCTATGAAGGTTTGGGAGCAATAAAACTTGATGTTGATTGATTAACAAGGTAAACCAATTTTCTGGTGTAAAAACTATCAACATAAACTTGGAAGAAAACCCAAAATTGACTGTGGAAATACCCCAAACATACCTCCCGACGATCAACAACCTGAAGGGACTCAATCCCCTGTAGGGTGCACTTCTTATGATGGATGAAAGCTGTGTTTTGGGACTGATTTCACCTTCAGGTCTGCAATTGTTTTGCATTTATGGCTGAACATCTTGATTTTGTGTTTCAAACTCCCCCCAGGTCAACCTTGGATGACTTGGAGATGAACTAGGAACCTTTTGCAAGTGTTAGGGCTTGATCTTCCTGTCAAAATGAACCTACAAAACACCTGTACCAGATCTGCAATAACCTTTAGAGAGTGTCATCACTCTCCCTAGGGCTGACGCCACCCCCTTTTAGGGCTTTTAAAAGCTGCAAAACAACTTTTTATTGGATTTTTTCATCTTTTAAGGCAACCAATATGATGTGCACTTAAGATGCCAAATTTAACTTTAAACCTCAAAGAAAAACTACTTTAAGCAAGTTCGAAATCTGCTTAAAAATACTTGCGAAAAGGAATCTTTTTCCAAGCGACATTTACTTGAATAAAGGTAAAACTTTAAAAGCACTACTAGATCTGAGCTATTTGAATCTTGAAAACTAAATCTAAATGAAACAATTTATCTTTTAGTGCAATAGATCTAAGTAAGCAAGAACGGTAACCAAAGGAGAGCATTGATTTAAAAAAGAGAAAGAGAAGGTAGAGAAGAGCTTGTTGCCGGAAAGATAACCCAAGAGGATTTTTGGTGGGAAATTGAGGGGCTATGTCTCGAAAAATGTTGAAGATGATGAAGAGTCAAACTAGATCCACTTCTTCTTCATGCTGGACAACCTGTAACCTACTCAAGAAACTTGCAACGAAACTGTGAGATCTGGTGATATATATGAATTTGAGATTAAAACAACATGCATATAACCTTATAAGACATGTTAGATCTAGATCTCTAAGCATACATATAAAAGAAAATAGAACAAGTAAGTAAACTTACTTACATCATTCTATTCTTACTGATTGGAAGAAATCCTTTCTTAAACTAGTGTTATCACCAACCTTGTAGTTTCCTGTGTGAGGTGGATCCAGGATGGATGGTAGAGGGGCAAGCAACTAAGGGGTGGAACCATGACTGCTTAAACTCCCAAATGGATGGTTGTCACATTAATCAAGGCAGTCTTCACTTTATGTTATCTTAGTCCAAGACAACAATGGGGGAGACCCGGATCTGCTCCCGATAGGAGAGATCAGACCTAGACACCAGAACAGATCAAATGGGGCTTTAAGGTATGTAAGGTGCAAGGTAAATGGAAACCCTAGCTCTAGGGTTTAGGTACTAGCAACTGATGGAGATAACTACTGTTTTGGGAAACGTAACTGTGATAGGGTAAGCAAGGACAGAGTTGGGACTGTCTAGTACCAAGGGGACAGACTTAGTGAAAGGTAGGTAACTTGAGTTGTAAATGAATGTTGGCAAAGGAAATGGGAATGAGGTCAAGTTAGGGCTAGCGCTAGCTAGGAGATTAGTGCCTTGTGTGCATTGGGCAATGGAGTCAACATCAACCCAATGTTTCAGTGAACCCACCTGGGATATACCTTGATCTATGAACCCAAAAAGGAGTTAGCCTGGAAAAGTTAGGTTACAGGAAAACCAGCTCAATGGAAGGCTAGCGTTAGGGCTTGGAGAAGCAGATCTGCAGTTCTAACCTGGAGGCTAACAACTCAGTCTTGAAGGAGAAATGAGGTCAGGGTGACATGATCTACAAACCCAAATCAGAAAATCAGCAGAAAAATCAGATCTGGAAAAAGTCAAAATCTGATGAGGGGGCTAGGGGGGTTGAAAACCAATTTTGATCTAGGGAAAACCGGAAAGAACTAGCTCAGCGTTGGGGGTGTTCTGGAGTGCTTAAGCCCTGATCTATTAGCCTATCTTGTCAGATTTCAGAAAAAGTCAAATCCGGAAAATCCAGTTTTCAGTGAGGGCGCTAGGGCTGTTTCAGTCAAAAACTCAGATCTAGGTCAAACTATCAAGAATTTCGACAGTGTTGGGGTTGATTTGGACTGTATGGGACCCGATCTATCCGTCTGTGAAGTCAAAATTCAGAAAAAAGTCAAAACCCTAGCAGGTCAAATTTTCAGTGGAAATCAGGTCTAGGTCAAACCAGCATGAGTTTGACCAGCGTTGCAGCATATTTAGTGAAGGGGAGGCCTGATCTATGAAACCCAGAAATGGTTTGGCCAAAGATCGGACTATTCCCAGATTTAGTGCTTTTTAGGGTTTTTAGTATTTAGGAGTTTTCAAAAAATTTGAAGTAAAGCAAGGTACAATGGAATAAGATCTGAAGAGAAGAGACTCACCTGTTAGATATTACCTGGAAATGCTTGTAGAAGTCTTTAACAGTGATGATCTTTGCTATCTCGATCAATTCTGGAAGATCCCAATGATTTCTATGAATGATGTAAGCCACAAGCCACCAATGCGCCCCTTATCCTGCATGAGCAAACGTCAACAATATCAGATTTCCCAATACGAGATAAAGAAACCAAATGCTACAAGAAAGTAAAAGAAAGTAATCATAGATCACAATGAAACTAATGAAAACCCCTTGATTCAAGACGAAGAAAACCAAGCGAGTTGAGGTCCCCCTGCAAAAACGCTCCAGCCAAAACGCCCTCCTATAGGAAAAACAATGATAGTAAAAAAATATAGATCTCACAAGAATTTCCACAATGCTAGGAAGCTGAAGATTTTTCAATCACCATTTGAGAGCATCAGATGCAAAGCAGATCCAGAAAATATCCACAAAAAAGTCTTTCTACTATTCAGATCCAAGAGCCAAAGACCCCTTACAAATGAGAAGTTCTCTCCTTTAAATAGAAATGAGAGAACCACAATCATAACCGAATCCTAACCATTTTCAAAACAAGTGGCTAAGATTAAAAGATGAAATGTTCTAATCAATGGTTGAGATGAGCTCAACATACAACACATGGACAATATAACCATAATTTACCAAAGTGGACTAACCCACCCATAAAAAGGTAACCCACTCAACAAGAAATAAATGAAAGCACATGGTGGGTCCAAGGAGTGTTTGACTAACTCCCTCTGGGTGTCCCCATGGCACAATAAAATAATATAATAATTTAATTCTTTGACTTTATGCCTTCTTGAGGAAATCGTGAGCCTTCCAAAAGCTCCAGAAAATAATATAAAAATGCTCAAAAATAGGTGTGGGCCCAATCAGGTGCTGCAACTGTTGGAGAAGGTGTGGAAGACATCACTATCATCATTGTGACTCATCCCATGCCATTTCTTTACCTCAATAGCCCAAATCGATTTCTTCAATAGCCATTTAATCATTTTTAATTTGCCTTGGGAAACGTGATCCTGCCAAAACAGCCTCCTAGGGTGCCTGCGTTGTCAAACTGAGCCCATTAGGCTCTCTGTGATGGGGGTACAATGGTACAAACAAGTGGCTGCACCCTCCTATGCCCATACAATGCCCTAGGAGATCCAACTAAAACATCTCCCTGCTCAAACATATCAACCTGTGAAGAAAAACTGCATCATAGAGGCAGAATGAACCTGATCATATCTACAAGTGCCTGGAACTGGAAATAAACTGTCTCATTAGACTCAGAGAGTCCAAATCCATCTAAGGTGTATACTCATACCCCTCATAGGTCTCTATCTGATCATCAATCATATCCAATAAACAATATAACCATCTATAAATGATCAGACACCAATAATAACTCAGACTATCATCTTTCTGCTGCAAGTGTTAAAAGGCTAAGACATGCTATACAACTCATTCAAGCAACAATCACAACAAGTAGCAGTCATTCCACTGGCGGTACATCAACAAATACATATAGAAGACTTTATTTATTATTACTTAGACTAGACTTTCAGGACTATACTCACTTCATAGCTATAGTCAATTTGCTAGTGAAGGGTGAAGGATGAAATTTACAAGGCTAAAGCAAAGGATAACTTCTTGCTCAACATCATAACACTTTGGATAAATGGAAAGGGAATACTCACTATAACCAATGTCGGACAAATAACAACACAAGGAATGGCAGTGCCTCACAAATGGGTGAGTTGTTTAGAGAGTGCTTATTCAACTTATGCATCATGACTACATCAAGATTGGTCCAAGTTCATTAGGACCATCAATTTTATTCCATGGCCTTTTTGGCCTATATGACCCTTTGGGACTTTACCAGTGCTTAAAAGCACAGCTAATCGCAGCTTTCATCGGAGACAGATTTATTTTTATAAGGTTAGCAATATTTGGATATAGCATATTTTTAACCATTGCTTTTTTGGACCTTTTCTTATGCTCTTCAAGGAGTATTTTAGCATTTCATTGCTCCTGCCCTCTTTACATATGTTAAGAAACACAGTTTTATAATTTTCATTTTCCATGGGCGCATATTCAATATTTTTAATACAGGTAGTACATGAGCTTTCAATTTTAGCCAACAACATCTCAAGTGACCAAGGGGAGTTTTGCACAATGCCAAACATCGAGACAACCGACCAGAATGATTTAGGCATACAATCCAACTTACCAAAGGAAAGTTTTGTCACCAACTCAGAGCCGAGACACAATATAAACAGGGAGGCTTGTCCAACATAAGGTCTAGCGAGGAAAAAGGTCCTCCATGCCATAAGTCAAGAAGTCAGTCGGGTTGAAAACCGAACTGGAAGGTAATGGATGGGTGAAGACAATGAATGATGAAGCCAACACTAGCAAGCCAAAAAAATGGTGGGAATGACTACCCCTATTCTCCCTAAGGAGGGTAAAACCAATGAGTATAGATCAAGAACTTCCAAGTCTAAGTAGGGACATCAATACATAATACAAAATACATCCAAATCCATATAATCATGACCGCCAGATCATGATACCACAAGTTCATACATGTCACAAAAATCAATATAAGAGCAATGATAACCATAACACCATATAACAAGCTGAGTCATAATCATGCAATATAATCCATCTGAGACACCATCTGTCCAATGAGAAAGTACTGATATAAAACTGGGCATCAATGACTGCTCTGCAATGACTACATGGCTACATCAGTCCTCAAATCTGAGTGTCCTGAGACTTAGTCCTGACATGGGAGAGTACAACAGTCCACTAATACAATAATGATCCGTCAAAACTGCTCATCTCAGCATCTCATATGTAAGAGATCTGGCTGAAAAAATGTACTGTGTCTGAAAAATAGAATATGGTAGCCTGGCTACTATATATGTGATAACAACCAGATACACAAAGCAAGAGCAAGCAACTAAACAATGAAATATGCTACCTCAATACACCATGACAATCACGATCCACACAAAAAGGCACAACACCATTAGCCTCCAAAGCTTCTTTATTCACAATGAAAAATATAACAATAGTATTACAATAGCAAGCCTTCCGATGCAACGCTAACTAGTTTCAACAGAGAGGATCATGCTTTATTTATAGCCAGAGCAAGGAGGGGGCGCATCCACAAGTGAAGATAGAGTTGAGTGCGTTGGAGTGATTGAAGGGATGAGCTTGAGTTTGAGTGAAGTGATCACCGTGGAGGAGGCGCCACCTCCCATGAGGTAGGCAATCTCACTCCACCTACTCGCCACCCCACAAAACGACAATACAACCACCCACGTGTGAGTCATGAGGCTGGCGTCATCATCCACCTAAATCATTTGTAACTCTTTCATTCACTATCCTAAGTTGACGCCTTCATCATTAGATGGGGTTGCTTTCCATGGGGGACCCATTTTCCATGTCACCCCATGTATTAAGGGTGAGTGCACAAAGTTGAGGGACCTTTTAGATGCAATTGTATAGTGAAGTCAATCACTCTTGATCCATAAAATAGAAATCATCCCAAGCAATCTCGACCCTGCCAAGCCTAGTCCCAAGGCTGTCAACATGCATGCCAATTAGGATAGTACACAAAACCATGCTCCCGTTTTACCTTGCAAAAACATGCTCTCGGTTTGTTTCAATAAAACGCGCAAAACGGGGGG
>LPNX010485320.1:40800-60966 GCA_001517045.1 Pseudotsuga menziesii | reverse complement strand
ACGTGAATGCGATATATCGGATATGCGATATAGATTTCCACGAACCTTAGCCTTGTGTTTGGGCTCGGGTTATTCCGAACGTACCATCAATAATGCATATGAGTTCTTGATTTACACTTCGGAAGTGCGTTTCTGATTTCCTAAGTGGCACCAAAAAGTGGAACCAACTTCGTGCGAGCGCCCGATACTCTTACAATAAACTTTGAAAATTCTAAGCTAATAAAATAATACAACATACTTAATAAACTCACCTATGAATCCAAGTTCGTTGAAGTTCTTGGAAAGTGAAAGTTGACCATAGATTCTGGCCAAGTGAAACCACTATGGAGTAAGTTAATATGGTATCTAACATAATCTATTTTTGGGAAGTTGAATCTAGCCTAATTTTCATGAATGGTGAGACTTTCCTATGATTCCAAGTTCCATGTATGTTTTAACATTTTCCAAGGGTTTTCAAACTTACACAAATTAGTAATGGCTTGAGCTATCTTGCAACTAAAACTATTCCTACTTAACCCACACAAATTAGTAATGGATTGAGATGTTCTGCAATTGAAGCTATTCCATTAAACCCACAAAAATTAGCATTAATGGATTCATTATGATGTCCTTGAGACTATTTTCCCATCTTCAACTTCAAATTTGTTATTTTCCCAGACTTATCAAAAATTCAGATCTATTATTTTCCCAAAGCTATCAAAGTGTGGGAGTTATAACTGAGAGAAGATGCAATACTTCCACTCAGACCATTCAAACTATCTTGGTCCTATGAAATTTAGATCCATTGAATGTGTGAGAATTTAGACTATTCTTTTGCAATAGATCCCCACAGCAAGTTAAAGCTAAGCTAAACTGTTGGCCCAACAACTTTCCCAAACTCTGTGGAATTCTCTGTCAAAATATTATAAGATAGATTCAAAGTGTGTAATAAAGTGGTTAACTACCAGGTGAAAAAGTTATCTCCAAACCTTAATTGATGAAGAACATGTACACCCCAAACTTATTATGTTTCTGCACCAAATCTCATTTCACGATATTGGAATAGAAAGAGTAAGAAAATTCAATAGTTAATAGAAGTCTTCCCTTCCTTTGATGTCCTTATGATTCGCAATACCCATGATAGCACACAAGGGTCTTATAATCATAGTCAGTTCTGGAAAATCCTGATGGTTGAAGTCACCTTGGAAGTATTGAAAGAAGGGCAAGCTATTTAACATAAACACTTTGAACACTTCAACAATTCATTCAGCATCATCGAAAGAATTCAGTAGTATATGACACTCCAGGATTAGCAACAATTATGCCATTTGTTCAATATAGATGTTTGTAAATGAAACTTTAGTTTAGCTCACAACTTTAGATGATCACTAGTTTAATAAGCTAATTTGATTATTTCTTCAAGAAACCTAAAGCATTAAATTTCCTAAACATAAATAGTAAACAATAACAAAAAAATTAAAATTTCCTAGGATAACAAATGTCTTCACATTGTCATCAAAGAAGACTTTGTGTGCTTATCCAGGATAACTTCGTTAGCTTTTTATTTTTATTTCTCCTTTTTATAGTTGCTTGGTCACCAAATTTTTTTCTCAGCCATCAAAACATTACTAAGAAGGCTTATAAAAGTAATATTTTGTAGACATGTAGAAATAATACATGGTATTTATTGGTATTTAAAAATAATACATGGTATTTATTGGAAATAATAATATTTTGCAAACATGTAGAAATAATACATGGTATTTATTGGTAATAATACTTCGTTAGCTTTTTATTTTTATTTCTCCTTTTTATAGTTGCTTGGTCACCAAATTTTTTTCTCAGCCATCAAAACATTACTAAGAAGGCTTATAAAAGTAATATTTTGTAGACATGTAGAAATAATACATGGTATTTATTGGTATTTAAAAATAATACATGGTATTTATTGGAAATAATAATATTTTGCAAACATGTAGAAATAATACATGGTATTTATTGGTATTTCAAGGATTATTTCGTAGTTTTCAAAGATCGCTTCATTGGCTTTAAAAAAATATCTTAATTCGTCAAAACAATAATTAGGATGATTGCCCATAAACTTATAAATACTTCGTTATGACAATATAGAAAATTTATTGTGTTTATTTTCCAAGAAAAAAATATGAGATATAATAGACACACAACACATACATAGAGGATAATAGCTAAGGAAATAAGTATTTGAAATAATATTAATAAAGCTAAATAGTAGAAAATCCGACTCATTGTATAAGATAAGGAGGTTTAATAATAAAAAGCATGTTGAATAGTAGACAATACCTGAAGATTGTATAACATAAATAGGTTTGACAATAAAAAAGCATGAGAAATTATGAAGCAACGAAAAGTATGCAAACAAGGTAAAAAATGGAAAATTATAGCAAATATAAGTAATTGCATCCATATAAGAAAATAAAAGAACTAGGTAGAAATATAAAATGGCTCATAAATTATCATAATAAAAAAAGAGAATTAAAATAGAAGAACGGAGTGAGTTATCTGCAACCCAGTTGAAAAGCTAGTTGGAAAGCTACCCAACCCAGTTGGATTTAATTGTTGAACCTAATTTAGTATGGTTAAGTGTAATCATTTCTATGATTACATTTTTTGAATTTATCCACAATGATTTGCTATCTTTGTTTTGATATTAAATCATTTGTGTTTATTGTATTTGGATATTAACGGTCTTTAAAATTATTAAATGAAGGCCTTCCACCATGTCTTGGGCGCCATTCTACTAGGGTATATCATCTATAAGAACCAATTTAATTTAAGAAAAATGATTATTAAAATAATACAAAAATTACATACATAGCCTAAAGTTTGAAAATGCACAAAATTTACTTCTATCAACATCAACTAATACCACCTTAATGAAAGCTATATTATCCCCATGTGAAACATAATAAATATTCTAATAAAATATATAGATAAATATAAATTTTATATTTGTCAATACAAATATTAAAAAAAGATTATAAATGTGGTTCACATGAAGTCATATAACAACGCTATGAATTATTTTTAAACTTATTGTGCAAAAGATTTTGAAGACATTGAATTTTGACTTATTCGTATTGAAACTATATGAATAATACCTGTAAGTAAAATGTAAAGGTGACATCCAATTCCTTACATCTAAACTCATCTTTTCTATTGCTTTTGATGTTTTGATGTCATAGTGATGAAATCATATGAAACTATAATTGATGCATAAATCATAAACCTTTTATATTACTACAATGCTTGGTTATCGGAATATAACCATAAATTCTCTAGGCATCAAATAATGTCTCCAATGCTTCATTGCTTGAACAATAGCATAAAAATCCTTATCATAAGATGAATACTTATTCTTTGCATCATTCATATTCTCACTAAAATATGCTATAGTCCTTTCCTCCTAGCTGAGTACATCTTCGATTGCTACTCCACTGGCATCACACTTTACTTGGAAAGGGTGTTTGAAGTTTGGTAACTTCAATAATGGTTGTTTGGTTATCTTCTTCGTCAAGAAATGAAAACTCCTTTCAGCCTCTGTTGTCCATTGAAATGGTTGTCTGTCCTTCTTAATTGTCTCGACAATAGATGCACAATTACCACTGAAATTCTTTATAAATTTGCTATAAAAATGTGCCAATCCATGAAAAATGCTTACCGCAAATATGTTCCTCGGTGAAGTCCAATCAATGGTTGCTTGTACCTTTTCTGGATCCATCTTCAACCCATCTCTTGACGTAACAAAGCCCAAATATACTAGATCTAGCTTCATAACTGTACACATCTTTACATTTACCAGCAACTTTTCCTGTTGCAGCCTCTCTAAAACATACCTCAGATGCTTCAGATGCTCTTCTTATGTTTGGCTGAAAACCAAAATGTCATCAAGGTAAACTATCACAAACTTACCTATGAAATCTCTCAAGACTTTATTCATCAGTATCATAAAAGTGTTTGGTGCATTGGACAATCCAAATGGCATGACCAACCACTCATACAACCCATCATTAGTCTTGAAGGTTGTCTTCCACTCATCTCCTTCTCTAATTCTAATTTGATGATACCCACTCTTCAAATCCAGTTTAGAAAGTCACATTTCCCCGCTTAGGAAATCCATCATGCCATCCATCCTTGGTAATGGAAACCTATATCTACTAGTAATCTTGTTAATTTCTTTGGAGTCAATACATATCCCCCACTCACCATCCTTCTTTGGTGTCAGTATTACTGGCACTGCACATGGAATCAGACTCTTCTAGACCGATCCTTTGTCTAATAATCCTTGGACCTATTTCCTCACTTCTTCATTCTCTTGAGGTGTCAACCTATACGCTGCCTTGTTTGGTAAACTAGCTCCTGGAATAAATTCAATTTTATGGCTTATATCCCTCCTTGGTGGTAACTCATTGGGTAAATCATCCACCACGATGTCACTAAACTCACTCAACATCTCTTGAATCTCCTTAGGTAGATCTGTCACGTTAGTATTCATTGTCACCAATCTTGGTTTGCATATCACAACATAGTTCAAATCTTCCTTCTCAATCTGTTGCAAATATTCTTTCCCTGACAACATCAAGACTTTGGGTGCTGACTATCCTGCTATACCACCTTCTTGTAAAGGGTGAAGTACATGTTTTATCCCATTCTACTAAAAACTATGATAGTTACTCCTACCATCATGAATCACTTTCTTATCAAATTACCACGGTCTTCCTAACAGTATATGACAAACATCCATGGGAATCACATCACACAGAATCTTGTCCTTATATGGACCTATATGGAAATCAAATTCACACTGCTCACTTACCAGGATTTGATGTCCTTTATGTAACCAAGATACATTTTATGGAACAGGATGCTTGGTCCTCTTTAAACTCAACTTCTCCACCATCTCTGTGGAAACAATATTCTTAGTGTTCCCACTGTCAATCGCCATCTTACAACATTTCACTTGGACTTTACACATGGTCCTGAATAAATATTTTCTTTGATGAGGCTCTATGTGCTCCTTCTTAGGTTTCAACAAGACTTTATTCATCATAAAATACTCTCCTGTCTCTGGAAAAACTTCCTCCACTATTGATTTCTCTTGTTGCGACTCATTCTGAGCTACATAGGCTCCTCTCTATCCTATGTCTTCCTTCCCTAGACATTCAAATGATTTATGCCCCAACTAGTTGCATTTGTAGCACCTAATGATAGCTTCTATGCCTCTTCCTCTACCTCTTTCATAAGGTCCTCTTCTGCTAGAGTCACCTCCTCTACCATGCTACTATTGCTGGTTATAGTTACTGGACTCTCCCCTCTGTGCTCCAAATATTCCTCTTTCAGTTGCTTGTCCTCTTCCTCTAGTCGAAGCTCGACCTCTGTTGAAGCTCTTCTTCCTCACTATCTTTTCTTCTTCACTTAAGGCACATTGATACACCTCCTCCATTGTTCTAGGTGATATCATGCTGATCTCTTCTTAGATATCAAAACTTAGACCATTAACATATCTAGCAGCCTTTTCTGCTGACTCTTCCACATATCCTACCCTTAGGTTTACTTTGTAGAAATCTTCAGTGTATTCTCTTACTGTTAACAATATTTTCCTAAGGTTCTATACTTGTCTATACAGAATTAACTAGTAATCTTTGGCAAAAACTTAGCCTTCATCTTTACTACCATCCTATTGTAGCTCTTTATCAATGGATTATTCTTCCTCCTTCTTTCTGCTTGCACACTATCCCACCACAAGGATGCATGCCCTTTCAACCTTGTTACCACCAATGTGTTTCTCTTGTATTCTTCTATGTCATTGTACTCAAAGTACTTATCTGGCTCACTAATCCAGTTAATGAGATGCTCAGCAATGAGACCTCCATCATAGGTAGACAACTTAGGTTTCAATCTTGAAGTTTCTCCTAGAATCGATCTGAAATATCTTAGCTCAGGTGTTTCCTGCATAGGTGAAGCTTCCTCTCTTTGCTCTTCATCCTCATGTTCACTTGCATCCCCTACTTCTGGATCTCTTCGTTTGTCTATCTCCATGGCTTCCATACATGCTCGCAGCTCCCTCACTTCCTCCATAACTTCTGCGTTCACCATTGTTCGACCTCTATCACGACCTCTTACTTTGCCTACGCATGCAGCCATCCTCTCGCACTAAGCCTCTACAATAACAATTCTCTTTCACACTGCTACAACTTACCTCACCAAGCCCCTTCTCTGTACTTGGTATTTTGGTAACGCTGGTTCTCTACCTAGAACCTCTTGAGCACTCTTCTTTTCTCTTTCCAAGATTCTATGGCTATGCTTATCTCTCACACAAGCTTCTCCCTTCTCTAATACAAAAATTAGTGCAGGGTCGGATCCACCACAGCCAACCCAACCAACACCTCCAGGATCTAGTTGCCCCTACACTTAGCAGGATGAACAAATTTAGCCCTTAACCAAATTCTGTGCTAAAATTTCCTCCCTGCAATTCTTCCTCTGTAAAAACCATTCCGAAAGTGGGTTGCAGGATGCGGGATGCGGAATGTCAACCTCCCAATGTTGCTCCCCCACAACTCTCCTTCTGCAAAATATTTTCCACAAGCAGGTTGTGAGATGCGGGATGCGGAATGTCAACTTTTTAAAGTTGTTCCCCTACAACTTTTCCTCCACAATTTTCCCAACCATCAGATATTTGCGGCGTTCTTCATGACTATCGATCTATTCTTTGATGTGGATCTCATAAATACTTGTAGATTCGTTATCATCCTCGCAACTTCCGTGCAGATCTCTCCTGGACTATAAGATCTTTATTTGTTGACCCAATCTCCACCATTCATTCTCTGCAATAAACTGGTTTAGGTAGAAAACTTGCGGGTTGCACTGATTGATTAGAGAATCGATCAATCTGTCCTGCAATCTCTACGATTCAGTAGCCTAACACTTCTATGCATGCATTCACAACCGATTTCAACTACTTAAGCAACAAATTCATGCGCAAATCAACAATTTCACAGAAATACACAGATGTTCAGAAAACCGCTGAAGTCGGCTCTTCACGGATTCACAATTCAAAAGAGTAAATGTGTAGAGGCTAATAATACTGTAAACACACAACTTAGATATATTATTCAATCTGTTAAAATATTTACAAGTGGAACCAGACACAGGTCTATCCATCTCTCTGCAAACTCGAAATCCTAATGCTGAACAACAAAACTGAAGAAAAAGAAGCCCCTCTACTTCTCTACCTATCTATTTAACCTAAACTATCACTTCCCTTACACTGAGTGGTCCTGTAACTGAAAAAAACAACTACAAAGCACGATGAAAACGTCCCTATCACAAACAAACAAACTGCATCTTGATCTCCATGCAGGGATTCATGATATGCAATCACTCCTACCACCGCTATCAAACTATGACTCATTAAAACAGTTGAAAATATGCCACAACATGTGACCAACTCATCATATTGCTGGAATGCCACGATGCTCCTGTATCAACTGAGTATTTAACATTTTTTTTAATAATATAAAGAATCAAGTACCTCTGTTAAAAATGTAAAGTATCAAGTTTTCAAATAAAATAAAATATAACCAAAATTGAACTTTTAACCATTTATCCTGGACTCAAAGCAAAGAAAGTTCATCCAAAAAAGATTTAAAAAAAGGGAAACTCACAACCTTTAATTTTGTGATCATTGACAAATGTATCTTCTACATTGTTTTTTTTAAATATACCATAATTATGAGTAATATGAATGAATTTACATATGGTAGTGGATTTTTTTTCTCCCCCCCGCACACACACATTTTGGTAATTTAACGTCCCCATACCCCATAATGTGGATTATTAAAAAACTTTTCCTCAAGAACCCTTGTTCTCTTTTCAAACATTGGGCATGGATGCTAACTCACACTTCCACCTTCATTTCCAGGATTAGGAACCCCTGTACATCATTCTAACAGTCGTTCCTCCCTTGACAGATCCCTTCTGCAACTGAAATGAATTCTTCCGCATTGAACCTGTCTTTCAATAGTCTGCATTTCACACTTTCACCCTTCCGACCTCTGAAATCGAAAATCAGAAATATAAAGTCCGACGAACAATACATAATCTCTCTTTTGCCTTCCGCCTCCTGCACTTTCGCTTTTCGCCTTTCGCACTTTAGAACTCAGAAATCATAAACTCCATGTGTGAAGGAATGTTCAACAACCTTTCTGCCTTTTGCACTTTTTCTTTCTGCCTTCCACAACTCAGGAGAGTGAACAAATCATTTAAGAAAAATGGAACGCTGCTAAATAATGGTGGGGAAAACTTAGAGGAGCACTATTTCATGAAATCAAGTGATCACCATTGCCCTTAACTCAACAAAGGAAATACTTGCAGATAATCAGATCCATGACTCTAGACATTGAGCAAACGCGACTATCGGCTCTGGGGTAATTGGTTCAGAAAACAACACAAAGAAAGGGTGTGGTTCTTGCTGCAAGATGAACAAATCAGAAAAAAAACACGGTTCTCAGGAAGCAGGATGGACGTAAAACAAAAAGGAATAAAACATGACTCTCCCTAGCAGCTCCATGAACAGTGCGAATTAACGAATGTCTGAACGCTCAGCGCGACTTAGAGGATGAGTGACTAAGCACATATTCCCATGTAGTTTTACTTACTGTAGAGGAAAGAACGTGGCCTCCCAAGCTGCAGACTTACAGACTTTCTCAGTCAAGCTCAGTCAACGGCCTTTCCCCTTTCCACCCTCTGCACTTCGAAACTTGGAAATCAGAAACATAACTCTTCAGCGGAGTCTTTCAACCACTGTTTCTCCTTCCTCCTTCTACCCTTCTACCTCTGCACTTCAGAACTTAGAAGTTAGAAAACTATCAAATCTTTACCTTAAGATTTTTCTGGATTTCCACCTTCTGCCTTTCATAGGCGGATCTCGGAAGTAAAAAATATCACCTTTTGCAGTATCTTTTCTCTTGATTTCCACCTTCCGCCTTTCGCAAGTAGATCTCGAAAGTCAGTCCCACATTCTGCTTTGATAAAACTTCTTTCTCCTGCCTCCTACATTCCACCTTCCACCTCTGCTACAGAACTCAGAAATCGAGAGAACAACTTTTACCCTTAACCATTTTCTGCACTTCCAACTTTTGCTTTCCGACCTCAGACTTTGGAAATCGAAAAACACACTTCTTTATCTCACCCCCCTCATTTTTCCTTCCACTGCGAATCCATGGGTATGGAAACACTATAATATGCCTTGTCCAACTTTTCGTTTTCTGGTTCCCACCTTTTGGCTTCCACAGGTGCATTCCAAGGGGTGGAAACACTAAGTCAGATGCATTCTGACCTCTGTATAGGCTTCTAGCCTCCATGAACTTAGGCAAATGCATCATAAAAACACAAGGCATGAACAAAAGTAAAGTGCATAAAACATACAAGGCATAAACAAGTAATTGCAGGGATATGCATACATAAGCAAGCCTCTACTTGATCATCAAGAAGCATTCAAGATGAACATAGCAATCCATCATATTCATAAGCATTCTACACAACCAGTATAGTCATTCATAAGAAAATGAATTGCATAAACAGAGTAACAGAGACACTTATCTTGATGATTAAGTTGTCCCACAACTAGCTATGTTGCTGCAACGTTCCAGCCAATGATAGGCCAGTGTGTTCATTAATATCTCAACACACTGCCACCCTCGAACTAGGCATGATTTCCACAAGGAACTAGGGAACAACAGGCTTACACATAGCCAACACACATTAGAACAATATCAACCATCTAACAGTTGGGTTCACAGACTGTCCAGCCAGGCCAATAACAATTGGGATTCACAGGCTACTAAGGAAACAAGCCAAAATACAACAGGACATAACCAAACCATCTAACAGTTGGGATTATTAGTCTGATAAGGAAATGGATGGGTAGAAGTGTTGGGCTAGGGAGATCAACCATAGAGCTAAGGATACCTGCACTATATCTAGCTTTGTCTCCATGACTCCACCCCACCCTACACAAGGAACTATTCCTTTCTCCGCTTATATAGTCCTTCAGGCCATACCTTCCCTCTAGCGCTCATGCGGGTGTGCAGGTTATATTTACCAGCCCCTTTGATACTTTTGTGTGGTTCCTCTTTTTACTAGGCTTATCATCTAATTCTAGCCCTACTCCACTCTTAGGCCTTCAACCAAACAGGAATGCACTACACAACAATCCTCAAAGAAAACACAACCAAATAATTTTATCACACAATCAAGCCAACACCTAGTTGGAATTATCAGACTACCCAACCAAGCCAACACCTATTTGGGTTAATAGGTTGTAGGATTATCAAGCCAACACTTTCATTAAGAACCAGTCTAACCAATAGATGGGTTCATAGGCCCTAAGGAAAAACCATCTCTCACAATTGGGTTAACATGCTATCAAGCCAAGGGCTACACACAAGGCCAATGCAAAACAAGACTCATCCAAACTAGGATCCAATTAGGTTAACATTCCCCAAGGCCATGCTAATCTCCCTTGGGTTTATAGGCTGCTAAGGTAGTGGAAAGGTAAAATGACTAAACTAGTGGCCCACCCAAGAGATAAGGACACTTCCAAAAGATATATCTGGCCTAGAATCCACATTACCTGCATACCAACACAAGGTAGCATCCCTTTCTCTACTCAATAGTCCTTTAGTCTATACCTCCCTTCTAGTGCTCTTTAGGGCATGCAATAAGGATCTACCAGCCACTCTTATCTTTTCTTGAGGTTCCTTTCTACACTAGGTTAACAGGTCCATTCCTCTTCTCTTCTACTCCTTAGTCTTGCATACACAACAAGCGTGCACAACACAACAACCACACTATAGACCAGAAAAACAAGCTTACTCACTCTGTAACCGAGAAACCCATTGCAAAAACGCCTTCCATGACTCAGGAGAGTGAAATCGAACTGTATGAACCATGATCCCATGCTCCCTTGCTCAACAAAGGAAAATACTTGCAGATAACTATTTATGTGGCTCTAGGCAGTGACACAACATGACGACAGGATCAAGGATGGACAATCACAGAAAAAAACCACGGTTCTGCAACATAGGTGAATGCACAATGCACATGAGCCGTATGGAGAGCTTGAATGGTAGAATCTTTGAACAATGATGGAATGGTTCGAATGAATGAGGAGGATTGAGAAAAACCCAAACACAATATCATTTGATGAACATAGTACGCATCACGTTCTTGCTTCCTACAGAAGCAAAAGCGTGTCTTCCCCCGGGATGCAGTCTGCCATGCCTTGCACTGCCCCAAGCATTAATAGTCTCAACCACCTTCTAGAAAAAATAAATGATTGAGGATAGAGGAAAAAAGTAACTAAGGGTTCATGGGTTTTCCCATTGACATCTAGTCACACCATATTGGCTTAGGGGGTTTGACTAACTCCCCACCCTATCCCTTGTGGAATCATGCCCCCATATCTTTAACGTTTGCAATCCCATAGCTAGTTGTGGTTTTATATTAATTTGTACATTTACATGATATATCAAAATATATTTACTATGCTTGACTTAGCACAAAAACCATAGGTATCAGCCTTGATCCCTTATCCACAAAACATTAATCACTAGAAGGGCGTTGGCCTTCAGCTTCTTTCCCTAATTCAAATAGAATATTTACATCATGCACAATTAAATACCAAGGGGTCAGAACTGGGGTATTACAGGTAAAAAAATGTATACATATCTCATCTATTATGCAATTTAATACATTAACTCAATCTGTGTACAATTAAGTCAATTTATTCTAGTATTAATGGTTGTGGGATGAAGTTTATCTTCCCCATCCAATTTCTATTCCTATAAGTGACTTGTTGAGCTCATAAAATATCATAGTAAATGTTATATGTTGCTTTCTAATTTACTTGAGAGGGATATTGCTTTCTCCAGAGTAATGGGATATGGTACCTATAAACTTAGAGAATTGAGCTTCATCTGATTTTTTATTCAATTGTTCGTTTGACTGTAGTTTCTTCTTTAATCTTTGGCCACTCTATCCCTTATCTCTATTCAATTTTTTTGTTTACTGTAGTTTCTTCTTTTATCTTTGGTCACTCTACCCCATGCTACAATGATCGATAAAAGGTGATCAAGCAGGTTTGGAGTATTAAGCTACCTAGTAGAGTATAAGTATTAAGTTTCCTCTATATATGGCTTCATTTCTTATTCCAATGGCCCCACTTTCTTTGTTAGGTCCTTCATCCATTTTATGGAAATATTACCCCCTTTATTTTCCTTCCTTTGTTGTATGATCTCCATTCATTTAATATATTCTTACATTTCCTTCAATTAATTATTTGAATGATTACTCTCTTCCTCATTACCCCTTTGTCCTTTTAGCCTCCATTTTCATGTTTATGAACTAGTAATTCATGACATTCCTAGATCTCCTAAATGTGCCTTGTAGATTGCCTAGTACCAATCCTCGTCTTTAAAACTTCACATATAACACAACCACTTGGATTATGATTCTCTTCCACAGTCAATTATTTCTCAATATGTGTTGAAACAACATGTACATAGAAGGGAAGGAAAGGATGTAGGATATCCTTCCTCATATTAGTTATAATATGGCCATTCCTTAATTTTCTAATCTAGAACATGATTTGATCTCTCCGAGGTGAGAAAGACAATCCCATCTTTGCAAAATGTATTTTTCTTCAGTCTTAGTCCTTTATATACAGTTATCATCATCTACTTATTATTGTTTTGTACACCTAACCCCAAACAAAGGTTATATTCTATGTTCCTCTTTGGTTAATAATGACCCCCTCACCCCCTCCCCCAGAACTTCCCCACCAAAACCTAACACATCTAAATTTATTGACTCCCTCCAATGTTGAATTTCTTTATTTATCATCCTTAACTGTTGTAGGTTCCGTCTCTTTTATATTCCAATTCGAATTTTGTGCCTTTCCTCTCCCTTTAATATAACATATTTTTACAATTTTCTCTCCTCCACTTCCAATTGAGTTCTATCTTTCTTTGTATTGCATAGAAAATTTCCCTGGGGACAACATTTCATTTCTAAATATTGTTTTATTTCTTGGTAACCATATTTTCTAGCATATGTATTTGTGGGTGGCTGTCTAAACTCATTTGAATATAGGTTTGTTGAAAAATGTCCGTGTGTATTTGGTCTAAGGAAAATTGGATACAATTGCTATTTGAAGGGGAAGGATATAAGACTCTTGTGGCAACTAGTGATCATTCTACCATTGTGAAAACAACCTCTATTGTCTTTATTAATTTCCATTATTATATGATGTTGATGCACTTTCTTTTGTTTACATGTCAACTTTTTGGCAAAGATCAATTGCAACTACCATAGATGATAACAATTAGTCAAACATATATGCTGCTTATAAGACTAAAATTTTATTTATATGCAATATATAATTGTTTTGATTTTGGTGTTTTAGTTATTGCAATAATCACTCTAAATATTATAAAGTACAAACTATTATTATTGTGGAAAATCCTTATTTTAAAATTGCATTCTATATTATAATACTTCCTTTATTTTTAACAAAATATAAATATTTCAATAATTTATATATTTTACATAAAACCATAACAAATATTATAAATTCATTTCTGTATTATAACTAAAATAAATATTCTAATAAAAAATATATATAATATTTTTTAATAAAAACATTTAAAAAAAATTATAAATGTGGTTCCTATGAAGTCATAGAACAACACTATGCATCCTTTTTAAACTTTTAGTGCAAAATATTTTAAAGACATAATTTTGACTTATTCTTATTTAAATATGAATAATACGTATAAGCAAAATGTAAAGGTGGCATTCAATTCCTTATATATAAATTCCTTATCTTTTTTATCGCTTACAGTGTTTTGAGATCATATTGATGAAAGTATATGCAGTTGTAAATTATGCAAGCATAAACCTTTTATATTACTCAACATTATTTAAAACCTATGCTGATGAATTAGAAAGAAAATATATATAGTCAAGAGTAATATTTAAATTATATGAATTATTAAACAAACTTACATCGCTCCTCCATTAAAACCATGCTAATCTTTAGTGCTCTACAACACAGTTTAATTATGAAATTATATGGATTTTAATTTTAGCTTCCCATTTAGATAATTTAGGTCTACATCATTAAAGTCGTGTTAACCTTGAGTACATGTTAAATGGTAAATGATGATGTGATTTGCTTTACCATTTCCTATATAGATAACTTAACAAACTTACATCACTCCTCCATTAAAACCATGCTATTTAAATTATATGAATTATTAAACAAACTTACATCACTCCTCCATTAAAACCATGCTAATCTTTAGTGCTCTACAACACAGTGTAATTACGAAATTATATGGATTTTAATTTTAGCTTCCCATTTAGATAATTTAGGTCTACATCATTAAAGTCGTGTTAACCTTGAGTACATGTTAAATGGTAAATGATGATGTGATTTGCTTTACCATTTCCTATATAGATAATTTCAGCTCTACAACAATAAAGTTGTGCTAACCTCAACTATAGGTTCAATGGTGAATGATGATCCGATTTGCTTTACCACTTGAGAAGAACTAACCAAAAAAATTGTTCTCTTCTTAAACACTTCTTAAACACTTAATTCATAATGATCTCAGTGGTTCTTAATTTCTCATTTAATTCATATGTTGACAGCTTAATCAAAATACATAAACATTTACACAAGTTTATTCTTGGTTAAACATGCCCACAACTCCCTTTTTGGGATCCTGGACTATAAGCATTTATTTGAATTGATTGTGCTCATAGTGTACAACTCCAAGGTAAGGGTAACTCTGTCGAAAATATTACCAAAAAAAAAATTTAGACAAGAAGTTTAATTATCAAAAACTTTCATTTTCTAAAAAGGTGATAAGCCCATGTGAATTGCCTACTTGGAACATATGACTTGTCGAGTTTTTGGGGTATTAATGCATATGAAGGAGTGATACTTGAATGATAATTTAAAATTTCCGTAAAATCTATGTTTAGAATAATATTATATTCCATTCTAAAAATTAAAGCGTAAAGACATTGAGAAAATATCATCTTACGAAATGTTTATTGGATTTTGATTCTCAATTTTTTTACTCGTTGACGGGTAGTTCGCTTATTACGAAGATTATTTTTGGCACAATTGAATGGAAGTAAAGGTTTTCATATCATTAAATATTGTTAAGGTTGATTGGGAATAGAGGACACTACATCTTGCATGAAGATTACATTGGATCTGCCAGATCATTGGATCATTTAGTTGCATTGGCTACCACTTTATTATTCTCACCCAAGCAGATCATAACCAAATTATAAGTGTCACTTCAAAAAGAAACAGATCAATAAACTCACTTAAAACACAACTTTTTGCAAATATATTGTAATAAGAAGGAAAAGAAAAGAAAAACAAATCAATAAATCCATTTTAAAAGCTGCTATTTGCAAACATATTGTATTGTATGGGAAGGGAAAGGAAAGGTGTACATTTCTATTACGATTGAGCTCTTCCATCATCTTTGAGATACATAAAGAAGGATAATTTAGACAAATCTTGAGGAAGACGTCCCCTCATTTCTCTCGATGAGATGCACATATTTTCAATTCCAATACGCTTCCAGGTAAATTCAGGAATCTCAGGATCCATTTAGTGCAAATATTTGGAGTACTTATGTGATAAAATGAAATACTTATGTGATATTACAAGAATACAATTGTGATACTCTTACAATAAACTTTGAAAATTCTAAGCTAATAAAATAATACAACATACTTAATAAACTCACCTATGAATCCATGTCCGTTGAAGTTCTTGCAAAGTAAAAGTTGACCATAGATTCTGGCCAAGTGAAACCACTATGGAGTAAGTTAATATGGTATCTAACATAATCTATTTTTGGGAACATGAATGGTGAGATTTTCCTATGATTCCAAGTTCCATGTATGTTTTAACATTTTCCAAGGGTTTTCAAACTTACACAAATTAGTAATGGCTTGAGCTATCTTGCAACTAAAACTATTCCTACTTAACCCACACAAATTAGTAATGGATTGAGATGTTCTGCAATTGAAGCTATTCCAGTAAACCCACAAAAATTAGCATGAATGGATTCATTATGATTTCCTTGAGACTATTTTCCCATCTTCAACTTCAAATTTGTTATTTTCCCAGAGTTATAAAAAATTCAGATCTATTATTTTCCCAAAGCTATCAAAGCATGGGAGTTATAACTGAGAGAAGTTGCAATACTTCCACTCAGACCATTCAAACTATCTTGGTCCTATGAAATTCAGATCCATTGAAGGTGTGAGAATTTAGACTATGCTTTTGCAATAGAACCCCACAACAGGTTAAAGCTAAGCTGAAGTGTTGGCCCGACAACTTTCCCAAACTCTGTGGAATTCTCTGTCAAAATATTATAAGAGAGATTCAAAGTGTGTAATAAAGCGGTTAACTGCCAGCTGAAAAAGTATCTCCAAACCTTAATTGATGAAGAACATGTACGCCCCAACCTTATTATGTTTCTGCACCAAATCTCATTTCATGATATTGGAATAGAAAGAGTAAGAAAATTCAACAGTTAATAGAAGTCTTCCCTTCCTTTGATGTCCTTATGATTCACAATATCCATGATAGCACATAAGGGTCTTATAATCATAGTCAGTTTTGGAAAATCCTAATGGTTGAAGTCACCTTGGAAGTATTGAAAGAAGGGCAAGCTATTTAACATAAACACTTTGAACACTTCAACAATTCATTCAGCATCATCGAAAGAATTCAGTAGTATATGACACCCCGCCATTAGCAACAATTATGCCATTGATTCAATATAGATGTTTGTGAATGAAACTTTAGTTTAGTTCACAACTTTAGATGATCACTAGTTTAATAAGCTAATTTGATTATTTCTTCAAGAAACCTAAAGCTTTAAATTTCCTAAACGTAAATAGTAAACAATAACAAAAAAATTTAAATTTCCTACGATAACAAATGTCTTCACATTCTCATCAAAGAAGACTTTGTGTGCTTATTGGGATAACTTCGTTAGCTTTTTATTTTTATTTCTCCTTTTTATCGTTGCTTGGTCACCAAATGTTTTTCTCAGTCATCAAAACATTACTAAGAAGGCTTATAAAAGTAACATTTTGTAGACATGTAGAAATAATACATGGTATTTATTGGTATTTCAAGGATTATTTCGTTGTTTTCAAAGATCGCTTCATTGGCTTTAAAAAATATCTTAATTCGTCAAAACAATAATTAGAATGATTGCCCATAAACTTATAAATACTTTGTTGTGACAATATAGAAAATTTTTATTTTCCAAGAAAAAAATATGAGATATAATAGACACACAACACATACGTAGAGGATAATAACTAAGGAAATAAGTATTTGAAATAATATTAATAAAGCTAAATAGTAGAAAATCCGACTCATTGTATAAGATAAGGAGGTTTAATAATAAAAAACATGTTGAATAGTAGACAATACCTGAAGATTGTATAAGATAAATAGGTTTAACAATAAAAAGCATGAGAAATTATGAAGCAACGAAAAGTAGGCATACAAGGTAAAAAATGGAAAATTATAGCAAATATAAGTAATTGCATCCATATAAGAAAAATAAAAGAACTAAGTAGAAATATAAAATGGCTTGTAAATTATCATAATAAAAAAGAGAATTAAAATAGAAGAACGGAGTGAGTTATCTGCGACCCAGTTGGAAAGCTACCCAGCCCAGTTGGATTTAATTGTTGAACCTAGTTTAGTATGGTTAAGTGTAATCATTTCTATGATTACATTTTCTGAATTTATCCACAATGATTTGCTATCTTTGTTTTGATATTAAATCATTCGTGTTTATTATATTTGGATATTAGCGGTCTTTAAAATTAATAAATGAAGGCCTTCCACCATGTCTTGGGTGCCATTCTACTAAGGTATATCATCTATAAGAACCAATTTAATTTAAGAAAAACGATTAACAAAATAATACAAAAATTACATACATAACCTAGAGTTTGAAAATGCACAAAATTTACTTCTATCAACATCAACTAATACCACCTTAATGAAAGCTATATTATCCCCATATAAAACATAATAAATATTTTAATAAAATATATAGATAAATATAAATTTTATATTTTTTAATACAAATATTAAAAAAAATTATAAATGTGGTTCACATAAAGTCATATAACAATGCTATGAATTATTTTTAAACTTATTGTGCAAAAGATTTTGAGGACATTGAATTTTGACTTATTCGTATTGAAACTATATGAATAATACCTGTAAGTAAAATGTAAAAGTGACATCCAATTCCTTATATCTAAACTCCTTATATTTTCTATTGCTTTCGATGTTTTGACATCATAGTGATGAAATCATATGAAACTGTAATTGATGGAGAAATCATAAACCTTTTATATTACTCATCATTATTTTAAACGTACATGCTCAGGAATTAGGAATTAGAAAGAAAATATATATATTTGAGAGTAATATTTAAATTATATGAATTATTAAATAAACTTACATCACTTCTCCATTAAAACCATGTTAATCTCTATTGTTATACAATACTATGAAATTATATGGGTTGAAATTTTAGCTTCCCATTCTATGACATATAACATGAAAGTCATGCTAACCTCAAGTACATATTCAATGGTAAATTATGATGTGATTTGTTTCACTGTTTTTCATTTAGACAATTTCATCTCTACAACAATAAAGTCGTGTTAACCTCAATTACAAGTTTAATGGTGGATGATGATACAATTTGCTTCACCACTTCAACAGAACTAACCATATCAATTGTTCTCTTCTTGAACACTTAATTCAGAACGATACTAGTGGTTCTTACTTTCTCATTTAATTCATATGCTAACGACTTAAGTAGAATACATAAACATTTACAAAATTTTACTAAAAAACAACCAATGCTGGTACTTGCTCTCATTTTTCTCTATTAAACAAGCCCATTACTCCCTTCTTGGGATCCTAGACTAGAATCATTTCTTTGAATTGATTGTGCTCATAGTGTACAACTCCAAGGTAAGGGAAACTCTATCCAAATGATTAAATGCTAAGCAAGCATCTCGAAGTCAAATTGGGTAAGTAACTATTTACACTCGGTGTTTCAATCGCAAGATTTTTTTTTCTCCATCAGTCGTCACAACGTTCTGTGGCAAATATCAACCAAAAACAAATATACTCAGCTTTCTCTTTCATACAAGTTTCCATATCCATGTTTCCTTGTTCTTTCAGACAAGTTGCCATAACCAAACATCCTGCTCCAACAATTACAGTGCCATTCACCCACACTTGTCTATTCAAATAGTCACGGTTGGCCTCATTTTTGTGTTCTCTAGAGAAGGGACTTTTAATGATCAAATATATAGCTCCTCTACCATATGTCTATGAGAAGCAGTCACTAAATTCAAATTTTAAACTTTTCCCTCCCAAGCTCAAGTTTCAAACTTCGACATGCGCATCCTATTTACCGAGTTCGAATTTCAAATTTCGGCATAGGTAGATGCATGGATGCCATGGCATGCATGATGCATTACCTTCGGACAACATCAGTGGTCACCTTGGGAATTAAACAAGTGTTGGTTACACCAATGTTTCTTGATGTGTTGTTCTTGACGCTAGGCTACATAATCAATAAATGGGAAGCAACCAGAAAAGGGAGGGGTCTAATGGACAACCATAGAAAAAAAAACTCCAACCAAAATCGTCACATATTTAGGCCACTCCTAAAGTAAATGACCGTTTGAAAAGCATGTCAATGCATTAAATGCGCCAAGTAAATGCCTCTACCTCTAAAATAAAACAATCTATCCAAAAACATAGTATAAACAAGTAAGCCTCCCTCAATAACACTTATAAGTGATCACCTATTTTGATGGATACATACCTTTTAAAATAAAAAATTAAACGAACAATGTAAAACAACTGCCCATATGCACCCGATTGGGCATAGTGGAAGACGTATATATGAAAAAGTATTAAACATTAAACCAATAATATGATGGATAATTTTATTTTATTTTTAAGTAAACAAATAATTTGACATCAAAAAG
>LPNX010485320.1:0-40711 GCA_001517045.1 Pseudotsuga menziesii | reverse complement strand
CTCAAACTGAAAACTAATATGTAGTTGAATGCATATCCAATACAATATACTTGTTACTATGCTTCAGTTATTAGGTATAGTAAGTCCAAATAAACATTATATACTTGTAAAAAAAGTAAAAAATGTAAGCTCAAACTGAAAACTAATATGTAGTTGAATGCATATCCAATACAATATACTTGTTACTATGCTTCAGTTATTAGGTATAGTAAGTCCAAATAAACATTATATACTTGTAAAAAAAGTAAAAAATGTAAGCTCAAACTGAAAACTAATATGTAGTTGAATGCATATCCAATACAATATACTTGTTACTATGCTTCAGTTATTAGGTATAGTAAGTCCAAATAAACATTATATACTTGTTACTATGCTTCAGTTAGTAGGTATAATAAGTTAAAATAAATACTATGCCGAATACAATATACGTTGCCACGTGCTTCGGAGGTATAATAAGTCACAATAAACTTATAAAAAAGGTTAAAGAATTAAGTTTTGAAATCTCTTATCACATACTTGAAAAATAAATTACACATCGATGCATTGAAATCATAGAAAAACAAACAAGATCCACGAGGTGGCAATGTCACCTATTGTTGCAAGAATAACAAGAAGACAACTAAAGTTGTGCAAGGGAGTGAGAATTTGTCTAGAATTTGTCTAACACGACTAGGGGTTACTCACTAATTTGTTTTTTCAAAAGGAAGTTATGGAATCTAAAACTTTTAAAATGTAGGGGTATAATATGTAATGGTTTACTATATAATTTGATCACTTAAAGAATTAATAATATGAATTTAAAAAATAATTAAGAATTAAAAGGATTATGTTCTACATTACTTAAAAATATAAACAATATAAAAATACATAATTTCAATATTTAGATTTTAACATCTTCAATAATCCTTGATCCACTTATCGATTTCTAGCTTATGTTTTATTTTCATTTATTCATCCTCACCTTGGAAATAATGATTTTGAAGTCAAATGGTGTTATATTTTTAATTGTTATACAATATCTAAAAACATTTAGCTTCATAACATCATAACCATAAGAAAAGGATCACTGAAAGAAAGACAAGCGCAACAATACAAAAGAACACAAATATTTATCCTCGGAAACCCTCATGTGGGAGAAAACCTAATAAAACTTCCTCTATATACAATTTGACCAAGTACAATGTAAAACCCCAGCAATAAGAATAGTTGCTCCTCTTCCACAGTATACTCTCTCTCTCTCTCTCTCTCTCTCTCTCTCTCTCTCTTGTGCAATGCTTGAGTGTAAGGTGTGTGAGAATGAGAGAGGATCCTCACCTATTTATATTAATTAGGTGAGTGACTCAAATAACTAACTAGTTCGGTCAAGTTCTCTAATTAGGGTTGACCTACCTAGGGAGACTCAAAATAACATTTATAAAATACTTTTGTGGGTATTATTTCCTCGACTTACAACATAGGTTTTACCTCATGACTTTTACATGACCAAGTACATCAATGGCATCTCCGAATGGAGGAATAACAACTCCAAACAAGGAATACAATAAATGTACAATAGAATACTTTCTGAAGTTACATTTCTTTAACACTCCATCTTAACTAGGAAGGTATTCTACATCAACGAAAACCACCACCACACTTGTACAACTGACCGGTGACTCTCTATATGTCATAAGAAGTTTTGTAACAAAATAATACATATTCATCATTATTTTGGAACTACATAATCAGCAGTATGTGAATACTGAGGAATCCTCATCTACAACATAAATATGTGAATACTGGATCATCTTTTGTGACATCAATGTGTGAGTATTGGGTCATCTTCTGCAATATCAGTATGTGAATACTAGATCATCTTCTGCAACATCAGTATGTGAATCTTGAATCGTCTTCTACAACATCAGTATGTGAATATTGAATCTTATTTTGTAATATATGAGTATGTGAATACTGAACCTTCTTCTATAACACCAGTATGTGAATACTGAATCTTCTTCTTGCAACATAAGTATGTGAATATTGAATCTTATTTTGTAACATCAGTATGTGAATAATTCAACATCTTTTGCAACATTAGTACCTGAATACTCAGGAAACAACAACACCCTTATCATGCTAGTGCTAAAATCACATCATTGACAGATAAATGCTAGATCATTATCTGCATCACTAACATAGAAATGATGGAACAACATCATTATCATTAGCATAACATGCTAAGACAACATCATCGTCATCATCAAAAAGTGTTGTGACTTCAACGACATCGATGTTATCAACACAAGGTGTAGGTACCACAACCATATCATCATCAACACCATAGAAATGATGAAGCAACATCATCATCACCAGCATAGAAATACTGAAACTGTCTCAGTAGCATCACAAGAACATCGGTATGAAAATAATGAACCTACCACAACAACATCAGTATGAAAATATTGAACCTTCCACATCAACATCAGTATAAAAATATTGAACCAGGGATGATTTTAAGGAACCATACTTATTTAAAAGTGTATATATGTTGGCGAATATTACCAATTCTTTAAATGCCAACTATAAAATGATTGGTGATATTTTTCAAAAAATATTTTCATTTCCAAGGATTTTATATCGTTTATATAATAATTTGGCGATTTTTAGGGTGAAAAAGTTTTACCCCATCAAAATTGGGTGAAACAGGGCTTCAAAAAATGCAAAATGGCGAATCGTTTTTGGGAGAAAAACATGGAGAAATAGCCCACTAGGCTAAAGTTTGCCCCTAAAATTATCCTTGTATTGAAATTGCACGTCAAATTCAGTATGAAAATATTGAACTTGCCACATCAACATCAATATGAAAATACTGAACTTGCCACATTAATATGAAAATATTGAGCTTGCCACATCAAGATGTTGTCTGACTTACTAACCCTTTTTGGCTGACAAGCCTAGCCAGACAGATTGATCTCCTTAGGGACCAAACAAGCCTTTCCTAACTTACTAACCCTTCTGGGCCAACAAGCCTAGCAATACATTCTGAAACCACTTCTTTCCCTCTTAGCCATTTGAAGCAGCACCTTGATGGGTTCTCTGGTATATCCATCATGGAATTGTGTTTGAATTGGTAGCCCTTTCGAGCCAACAATCCTAGTCAAACATATGGATCTTCTTGGGGACCAAACATGCCTTGTATGGCTTAATAACCCTTTTGGGATAAGAATTCCTACACAGACATAGTAATCCCCCTAGGATAAAAAATCCTTGTCTGACTTACTGACCCCTTCGATCCAACAATCCTATCCAGACGTACCCTACTCTAGGCCAATATACCACACCAATGCAACCTTCTACCATCTTCTTCACTCCCTCTTTCGAGGGAGCACCTTTTGGACTATGCTAAGCTTGTCTCAAAAGTTTTAAAACTTTACATGAGACAGAGGCTTAGTCAACACATATGACACATGTTTCTTCTTAGGAACATACTTGCACTTTACATCTCACTTCTGCAACTTGTTCTTGACCATTCTTCTCTTTTACATATGCAACTGCATCGTACATCCACAACTTGCACCATTCTTCTTTTTTTGCATCTGCAACTGCATCATTCTTCTCTTGTACATATGCAACTGCATCGTACATCCACAACTTGCATCATTCTTATTTTGTACATATGCAACTGCATCATTCTTCTCTTGTACATCCACAACTTCATCGTTCATCCGCAACTTCATTATTTATTATCTTGTAGGTGATTGCATACAATACTTCCTACAAGTCAAATACAGTTGTATGATTAGAAACATTTCATAGAATATAATGACAAATTCTTATGCATAAAGGTATATGCCATATAATCATGCAACTATTTAAGCCATTGCAACAATAATCTATATCCTGTATACATATGGTAACTTTCTAGATGCCTTCCATCTTGCCAAGACATTATGTCAGCAAGGAGGTTTCATTCTAGATAAGTAGCAATGGAATGGTGTACAAAAAAATAAGCCAATTACCCATCACGTGCATATTAGTAGTAAACTACAAATATTCTTATACGCATAATACATTTCATGAATCTAGAAACATATCTATGTACACAATTGAACAACTAGATATATAGGAAATTCCAATTCAAATACTTATCTTTGCTTGTTTGGTAGATTCCATCTTGAACGGTGTCTTCTTGAATTACTAGAGTCTTTTCCAATGTGTTCAACTTCATCGTCTTATTCCAAGGACCTATTCCTATCTTGTTAATGATTGAAAATACTGAGCAAGTCTTCTCCCACCACATATCACATAGAACTGTGTATTGGTGTTCAATTTGTGTGTCCTACCAATGCATCCCTTCTTATTCAATGGGATGAACTGGATAAGAGTATGGTCTTCATATTTATTGGTATAATTCTTCCGGATCATATTCCTCATCATTTTAGGAATCTTCCCTTGCTTTCTTCTCAGCTTCAATATATATACATCCTTGGTTGCACTGATAGAAACACTAGTTTTATTTCTGCAACATGTTGGAGCAATCTTTATGTTTGTAGCACTTTAATCCCAAGAATCATGTCAATATTCTCTAACTTTGATATCTACTGTAGTCACTCCCTCTGAGGTGGAGCACCATCCTCCCTATGCATCTTGTACTCTTTGCATTAGGAAATTGAAGTGATAGGTAGCCTCCTTTGCTACTATTCTTCTTTGTATCCATCTATGGCACCTACCAAGGTCACTAGATATCAAGATCCTCCATCTTGAACTTTGTTGCAAGTTTTCTCTTGCACCCATCTATGAGCTTCTCATACTTTGTAGGCTTCTATTTTTAACCTTGTAGTAAATGTTGGGATATCCATCACTCTAGTTGATCCTCAAACTCCTCATGTAATTGTAAGTGTTATCCCATGGGTTCCTACTGATCTTACAAATCCTTCTGTGCATAGGTGGTTTTCTATAGAGATTCTCAAACCCTGTAGGTTTCTCAATCTGTTCTTCTAACTACACCAACTGTCTAGTGTATTATCCACCATTGAAGAGGTGTGTCTAGCCCCTAGAGCAGTGTCTTTCCATAATTGTCACTCTCTTTCTTATAGAAACCACAAACCTTGTTTTGTGTCTTTTGATACTTTGATCTGTTGTATACTTGATCTTGTATATCTACTTGGAAGACTTTACAAATATTTCCTTCATGTCTCAAACTCATATCTAAACATCATTTTGTATGATTGACTGCTACTTCTTGATCATATCATCCTTGCATTCTTCCTTCTTGGGAAATTCTTTTGCAAAATGTCCTTTCTCATCACAACTCAACATCGGAGTTGTAAGATTTCCTTCTTCCAAAGTCCTTTTTTTGTTTGTGGGAATGTTCTTCCTTCTTGTTATTTATCTTCTTGGAATGAGTTGTTAGGGCTTGATTGTCATATTCATCCATATCTTGTTCTTTTCCCATCAATCAATATTCTTCTTATGTGCATTCCTCCATAGGTGATCTTCCTTCAAGAACAACTCCCTTTACTGAACTTGAAATGCCATTCAAAGTTGTAATCTATTCTTCTACTTCTTTGACATTGTCTCCAATGGCTTCATATTTCTCCTTGAGTTGAGATCTCCTTGTGAAGTAACATTGAATGTTTTCTGATATTTGCATCTTCACATCCTTGAGTTGAGTTATCAAGGTCATCTTCGTACAAGTTGTTCATTGCATCGAACATATCCTTGGGAGTCTTCAAGGATGATACATGTGATATTTAATGGAGACAGAAATACTCATATTGGTTTGACTAGGTCCTTCTTGTGCTTTACTTTGACTTCATATCCTTCTGGATCTGCAACTTCTTCTTTGACACAATTCTCCATGTCATAGTTCTTCAAGTATGAGAAGCACTCTATACTTCTATGCTTAGAATTTCTCGACTCTTTCATGATTTTCCTCAATCTTGGTATTGTTTGTCATCATGATACGAAATGAGAATCTCGAATGGAAATAGAGAGGATAGAACTTACCAATGAGATTGCTTCAACTTAATGCTTGCTTGAAATCACTTTTGGAAGATTGCTTCTAGTGGACCTAGAGTTTGACATATAAACCCTAATTTTCCAACTTAGGTATCTTTTATATCTGTTTGGATAGAAAGATGCGCCTCCTCAAGGTGAGCTGAGCAACATACTTATTTTCCCAAAACTGTGGACAAAACTGCAAAATATTTGATGCCCTAGTTTTCCCTGACAATAGTGTTAGGTCAAAAATTGAGAATCCAAAAAATGAGAAAATTATTACATAGAAATATGCTCCCTTGTAGGGAGAGTTTTATAGTCCTCCTTTTTCAACCGATCGATTGAGGGAAGTGCTCAGAAAAGGAATCCGTATTTTTCTTCAATTTCTTCTGTAGACTTGTCTAATCTTGATTCTATTATATCTCTGAAATTCATGCTTATTAAGGTTTGAAACTTAGTCCTGAGATAGCTTGATCTGTCTTCTTTCCGACCCCACATATTAGAACACAATTGGATTCACCAAGTGGAACTTATGCAAAGTGTCCCAAGGTTACTTATTTGATAACTCTTCATCATAACAAATTTGTAAGGACGATCACGTATCAATGTTCCACCTTCGGGGTCTAAAAATGGACCATAGAAACTACATTTTGTGCCCTATCTGCAACATCTTTTGAAATTCCATTTCGACTTTCTTAGCTCGAGATATAGCAATTCTCCCTAGGTGACCTACTTAAGGATGAATTTTGGGAGAGGATGGAACCCTTAGTTTGAGGAATCATATCTCCTAAATTATAGCGAATATGAGGCTAATAATTGCACATAAGGTACAATAAGATTTCATATTCTCCCTGTTAAACTTTTCATTTCTTGAGCCTTCTCCAAATTGAGGTATAGCGAAAATTCCAAGATGAATAGATTTTTATAGCCTTCTAAAAATAATTGCTCCCAATCGTCAACATCGTGGTCCCCAAAATAGACTCTAAAAAAATAGTGAAGGCATAACAGCCGGCAAAAGTGCAAAGAAATCCATGTTTCCGTGAGCAATATATCTACAGTCAATTCTTTCATAAAAAAACAGAGTAACCTCGGGGGAGTGCACAACCTTCTTAGACAGAATCAACATCATAGTTATGTTCTCGATAAATGTGATGTATAGTGAAAGGATCAAAGGATGCAATGAGTGATCTAGTGCGGTTCTTCCACCCATAAAGCATACTAGGCTGTAAAACACATTTCTAAGAAGACTATGCTAAGATGCCATAGACAGCTTTGATATGCATAGTCTAGAGAAATTGTAAGTGGATGAATAAAATAGAGAAAAATAATGGGAAATTGGGTCTTTTTGTTTTCAGAATTATGACGCAAATAATCTATGTTGACTCTTTTAAAACTCATTTTCATATAATTTAGATGGAAACCACCTTTTAACTCTGAATGTAGAGAATGTATATGTACTTAATTCAAGTTAAATAGAATATAACACTTATTTTTACTTGTTTATGTTGGTAGTACTCTTTTAAATATCATAATCAATATGTAGATTTCTATATATTGAGAATGGAAATGGCTTCCTCTTCTTTGGGATTTATTAATAGATCCTTTGAATTAATATCCATAATAATGGGAGGATTTTAGTGAGATCTCCTTTCTTTTGTATAGTTAAAGAAAAATCATAAGCTATGTAATTATAATTAAAACAAGACCATTGTTAGAAAAGCATGATCGAGTAATAACAATTATACTATTAAATTATTAAACAAGATGCAAATATTAAGCACGTTAAAAGAGACACACAGATATAAGGTGGTTCACCCAAGATGGGCTATGTCCGCACATAAATTGCCATCCTTTATTTTATATTGTCCAACAAAATGAAGGGATACAACCTGGAGCAACCCTGCTGCACTTCCTCTTCACACTTTCAGAGTCTTTCTCACACAATCACATAGATTGTTTACAATGCTACAATACAATACACAACCGTATTACAATGGCTTCCTTTTATAAAGGTAATATCATGAAAAAATAACACGGGTTGCCCAAATACCAAGGTACCGTAAATCACCCATTATTGACCAAGTCCTCACCCATCCCTGGGACCCATGGCGACTATGTTGGGGGGAAAGCCCCCCACACCCCCGTCTTTGAATCAAGAAGATCAGGCTCCACAACCAACAACCACTTACCTTTTAACCAAGAATGGGGAAATCCAACTAGCTATAAGGTATAAGGAAACAAGTACAAATTAGAGTTAAAATGTAAACATGAAATAGATTATTAACAGTTAGAATTATTATCACACAAAGAAGAACTAGTTCCAAAGAACCAACAAGTGACATTCCTTTGATTTGTTAGCCAACATAGTAAAACCATTTCTTAGAGAACCAAATAGAGTTTTTAAAAGAAAAGACAAAACTTTGGAAAATTTTCTTCCCTTGTTCCCATAGCCACAACAATTATAACTATTATGGGCACCAAAGGAATGGAGTGTGCAAACAAAATTAGCTATTAAACATGATTGTTTTCTTATGATTAAGTCAATTTCCCATTATTTTTGAAACATAGTATAGCGTAGTATCATCTGCTAAAACTATAGTCTACAAAAATGAATTCAAACCTAGCACAACAAAGAAAAACCTGGTAAGGACTTAAATTTCAAACAAAACCTTGTAGAACTTAAAATTAAAACATTGAGATCGGTTCCTACAAATTGTCTAATGGATAACAAAGGAAATAGAGAGATCAAAAGAGCACCTTTATTTACACGAGGGGTTGGAGAGAACGTGGACTCTTTCCATGTACTCAAAGTTAGGTGTAGTTACGTCATTTAAAAAATAAAGCATGAACTCTATCTCCCCACCCTAGGGTACAACACCTGGTTTTCAAAACCTTGAGACAATCAAAGAAAAAAAGAAGTGAAGACATTTGCCAGCAAAGGAGGAAACTTTTTTTTAGAAGAAAAAAGCCTAACCTTGATATTCATTTAGAATCAAATGGCATCTGACGTGCCATCCCAGTATATAGGTTACATATAAGACATTGAGTATATGGATATAAACTTTAGAAGCAATCTGCAGGAGTTACAACACAACAAAGAAGAGTGGGGGCTAGGACAAAAGCTGCATACAGTTCCCATCAGTAAAAAAGATTGTCTCTTATAACCATATTTACTATGAACCAAAAAGAGAAGCTCAGCCATCTAAAAGAGTCCGCTCCATCACTATCCAGGGTGCATTTAAAAAGTGGAGATCCAGCACCGAGCTCAAAAGAGCATAAAACTATCTTGTGAGGTCAAATTCCCATCATAAAATTCAGAGTAAAATCCCGATCCCGGAGCCAAAGAAAGGGATTTTTTAGATAGGCGGTCAATGGTCTGATTGTATTCACGATAGACATGGCAAAAAGACAGCTCAAGGAAGCATGTACAAATCTTCCTAATGTCCTTACACCAATGGATAAGCTCAGGTGGTGTGAGGGAAGCAGTACCCTTTTCCCAATTGATGATGACTGTAGAGTCACCAAAAAACTTGAGCTTGGGTAACCCCATCATTTGGGATGTATTCAGTAGGGCCCAGAGCCCAATTAATTCAGCCCTAGTGTTGGTGTTGAGTCCCGCCCCCAATGCAAACTCGTAGGAATGTAACTCATTCAGGTGCAAACTAAAGCCAACCCCACTAGTATTATTGGCAGAAGCTCCATCAAAAAAACCATATGGGTATATAAGAATAGGTCCCGGTCCCAACTCTAGTGATGGTAGGACAATAGAGCTGCGAGGAGTAAGAAATCTGGTGGAGTAAACTGATAACAGGAACAGTTTTCCCTTCGAAGATAGATACATTTCTTGCCTTCCAGACAGTCCACATGGCAAGGAAAGGGAGATAGCAGTATCCAGAATGCTTAGAGAATGAGACAATCCACATGTCCAGGAAAGAACAAAAACTATCAGACAGGAGAGGAGGGGACAAATGGTGCTGTTCCCATAGGACAGAGAGTAAATTTTTCCATACAGGGCAAGGATAAAAAAGGTGTTCGATACTTTCAGTATCCATTCTGTATAGTACACATATACCAGGCCCTGTCCATCCATGTATTTGAAGGTTGTCCCAAGTAAGCAATTTGTTCTTCACATCCAGCCATATAAAACAACAGATTTACTGGGGAAGGACACTAATCCATATAAATGTAAGAAGTCTGCTACCAGCTGGAGGGGAAGATGCATTAATAATGCATTCATATATCAGTTTGGCTGAAACAGTTTCGGCTGACTTTTTGGAAGACCAAGTCAGAGCATCCAATTGATCAATAAGTTGCAAGCCACAAGTTTCCAGACCCCTCGTGAAAGAATTCCATGCTTCCTTCCAGACACCGCCAACACAGAGTTTCTCGGTAGAGTACCAGATGTTGGTACATCATTCAACTACTGCAAACAATAATCTAAAATGTAAGGAAATTTGAATGGTATCAAAAAGAAAAAACACATGGTAAATAAAACTAGTCAAAATGCATTTTATTTAATATTTATCATTGTAATAAATCTCATCGAAACAACATGACCTAGCATGACAATTTTTTTTAAAGGAAATGAGAGGTTCAATGATTACTAGTAAAATAAGTAGGTATGTTACAATGGCATGCATTAAAATGTTAAGCATGATATTGGCGTGTCAATTTAATTTGTCAAACCAATGTTATAGGTTGTTGTATTGGAAGTATGCACAATCCAATAAACAACACTCTATATCTATGACAATTTTTTTTCTAGTTGGACATGATTATGATCCTAATCTATGTAATGGGTAAAACGGAAAAAGATTGCTATGTCCTCCACATATAGTATTCAGTGAAGAGCATTATTTCATCAATCACATAATTATTTTTCTTTAAACTATTGTTTTAACATTAGCATTTGATTTCTATATTAAAAACAATTTTTAAAAATATATTTATTTAAATTTCCATTAATTATAATAAAATAAAGTATGCCTCGTTTTGGGTTTCCCACTCCAAGAACAACGTCAGCTTATTTAAATGCAATATGTATAAATTACATTGCAAGCCAAGCATATACAATCAAGAACTGAGTGTGGAAGGCGGTGAAAAAAAAAACACTAGGCCCTTGAGCTCATCAAAGTTATAACTATTACAAGATGGAATTCCAGAGCAGCCTGCGCGCTTGTCAAAAACCCATATGTGTAATCATTCCGAAAGTCTATGATTTGCAAAAATCTGTCAAGATCTTTGACACGCAAAGGGGGAATTCCAGGAATGCAAGTGATTATTTCTTCCATGTATCCATTTGTCAAACATTTCTCACAGCACAATAAGTTGTATTTTCTATATAGTTCTAGGTGTCCCATAGCTGAACTTTGTAGTTACGAAGCTAACACAGATCCTTGTCTATGTTTTGAGAACTTGAAATTCTACTTTCATGAATTAGATTGAAATGTGATTATGTATGTTTTACCTCAGACTACTCTAGAGTCGAGTCTAGAAACGTCAGCTCATTTTTTCATTTGTGTTTTTGTGGAGACCCCGCTTCGAGAGAGCTCATGACTGGTTCTAGATACTCCTAATCTCGTATATGCTTTGGTTTTATGGATGTTGAAGCATGGTATAGTTATTGGCTTACACCATAACATAATTATAGAGTTTTTTTTTTTTTTTTTCCCTAAGATGCAATGCCCACATGACGTTCGAACGTATGCGTATACCATGGACGAGGGATGAACCTAGCATCCTTCATTTCAACCTTCTCACCCTCAACACTGGTAAGAACTCATAACATAGACACGACCTTTGCATTTATCTGGTTAACTTATTATTTGGTTACATTTATTAATATTAATGCAAGTATCTTAACCCTGCTATCATTGGTTTACTTGCAGGTGACACCATTCTTTGGGCAGGTGAAGAACAAGCCCATGGTGTCCATAATCATAGTTACATGGTCTTAGGTAAGCTACATTATTCCTTGACATTGCCAATAATTATATATACAATAACCATAGAACTAATTCTTTGAAAGATTGATCTCTCCAATTTGTTTGCATGAATTGATTTTAGTTGTTAGCTCATCGCTTAGAAGGTTATTGCTAAGATCCAGCTTTTTGAGCAGTTGCAGTTTCCCTAAGATGGAATGAAAAGGACCAGTGAATTTACTACCGTTGATAATGAGTTGTAAGAGATTTTTTGGCTATAATGAGAGTTCGTTCTTATCTTGACTATATTAAATTTTTTCTTTGAACTAGTTAAAACAAACAGATACTTTTGATCTTCTAGATTAAGGTTGATGGCCTCCTTATAATATCTTAATTTTCTTTTAGCTTCTAAATCTTTCTCACACCACATTTTCTCTTTAAACTTAGAAGTAACAATATTTTTAATGTTATTAATATTTTGCAATGCAACATTTTCTTCAATATCTCAATGGTTTACCCAGGGGCTGGTTTCTTTATACCAACCTCGCTTGAGCCTTAGGTGGTTTTGGTTGGAATTTAAATCTAGCTTAGGAAGTCTATTGTATCCCATGTTATTGATTGTGTTCTTCTACAATAGGAGCCTAGTCTTAGCTAGGCTCTCAATAGGGGAAAGACCCACTTCTATAAGGAGAATAGGGTAGGGTGTATTGCTTTTCATTTTGAGGTTATATGTTATAAAACACTTATGTATTTGCTCAATCTTTCTCTAGGATTCTCTACAGATGCCACAACCCCAAACCTCACACCCATACAAGATAACAAGAGTGACTAAAGTTTCAAAGAGGAGCTTCTTTTTATCCCACATCACAAGGTTTACTGCTTTACAATTATTTTCAAGACCAAAATAAGTTTTTCATCCCCATTAATCCTTTTCCCAAAGCTATAATTCCAATTGAGCTTGTAATAAATATTAATTGCTAAGTATTTGTAATAAGACACTACCCCATGCTACTATTTATATTTTACTATCAATTTTATTTTGAATTCAATTTAATTAATTACAAAAATCTTAACTTAAAAAAAACATATTTCTTTTCCTCCTTCTATTTACAAAATTTAAACAAAATATTAAACTATATTAAATATTCAAATGCATGATATTTTGCCTCATTCTAACAAATCCCTTCCTTCAATAAAGTTATAGCTAGACATGTCTAGCACATAATTCCATATTCGGATAAAGATACAACTAAGTAATGGATAATTGTGAAGTTCAATCTAATAACCATTTCCCATAAATGCTCCACAATCCCATCTTTCTATGAAGTTATAATTAATGAATTATTTTGCACAGATGTTTTTCTTTTAGATTTTCTTTTATATAGCTTTTGTGTTATAACCCTAGTTGTAATAAAAGCTTAGGACATAGTTACTTAGTGGTTCTTATTTTAAAAAGATACCTTTGTATAACGCTAAATAATTGAGATTAGATATTTAAAATTATATAGGAATACAAAAAATTAATTATTGATATAGTATATACATAATTTAATTTAATTATATGTATACATATAATTTAATTTAATTATATGTAGATATGTGTAGTGAGAGAAAACCTTATTTTGATTGGGGATAATCAAATGGTGGACATGGATAAGAATAAACTTGCATATAAGCTCTTTTTAATTGAGAGGCAGCTTTAACTCTCACATCAATTGAAGGATGAAATAGTTAATGTTTTAGTGCAAGTGGAGAATGATTTAGCTATGGTGAAAGAATGACCTTCTAAAACATTGCTAGATGCACTATGTCCATCGATTAGTTCATTCATAGAATTGGTTTTTGAAGCGCAAAATTAAAAGATGTCAAGTTCATAATTATTAGTTAATTATTATTATTATTGGATGCTTTTTTATAATTATTTATTTCTATTACATTGTCTTCCCCTAAATTTTTTTTTCCATCAAACCATACAAAATTTATGTCTTGGTTCTAGTGTGTAATGTCTTCTCAGTATTGTTCATTTTTAACTCGTCGTGGTAGATGATACAAAATGCTTTGATATTCTAAGCATAAAGAAAAAATGTTGAGTTGTAAAAGGGTTTTCCCATCCTAATTCAATCTTCTATGGAAATAACAATTTATAGGATTCTTGGAGAGAACCTATTGTATTTGTGATTTCCAATATGACTTCTACTTTGAGATCAAATTGTATTGGTATGAGTATTCTTTAGAACATATGGCATCTACATTTTTTATTTTGATACACTGGTTGGTTAAATAATTGACTCTTATTATTAGGATGTCAATAAGGCTTCTTGATAAACTTATATTTTTTCTTCATATTTGTAAAGTCTTCTTCATTCACCTTTTGTAATATGTCTTCCTTGCACACTTGTTTTGCCTTGTTGATCATAAAATGTTTATTGGTAAAGATACTTGAAATTTTCATCGTTTGTACTTCAAAATTTGATGATATCCCTACTTCAACTCGATCAGTCATTGTTCCTTGCTGACTATTGGTTCCTTGTTAACACATAGATCTAAGTTTGGTCATATTTTCTTTTCAGCTTTCAACTTCTTGATTTGTGTAAAAAAACTTTGATTATGTTTCCTTAGGAAAGCATGTTCTTAATCTATCCTTGATGTCTTGACTTTGTCTCGAAGGTCTTGGCTTTTTTATTTATCCTTTTTTAAACTCTTGATTTGTTCAAGAAATCTTTGATTAGGGCACATACTTCTTGATTTTTTTCTACTAAGTTTTTATGGAATTCTTAATTTTCATTTTCTAGTTAATGATGGCATTGCTTTTTATCCTTTGATTTTTTTATTTGTTCCAAAACATTTTGATTATAATCTTTGAGGTGAGAGTTTTCTTCGTCTTTTTCTACTAATTTTTTGTTAAAGTTTTCCTTGAGATATTAAACTTCATGTTGATTGCATTGTTTCTCCTCTTTTAAGTTCTTCAGTTGAGTGAAAAACTCTTATTAGTTTTTTTTAAGCAAGAATGATCTTCCTCTTCCATTTTTTTAAATGTTGTCTATGTTCATCTTAAATTGTAAAGTTTTAATGTACTCTTCAAATTGTGCTAGTGCAGATTCTAATTATTTAATTTGTGACATTTCATTTTAATAATATGTTAGAGTAATTCATCTCTTACAATACACATAACTAACACCCTCATTAAAGGACCCTTGACATTTAAATTCCCTAGCACAAAAAAAAATCACTAAAAAGAAAAAGGATCATTTATGGAATTCATATTTCCCTTTTATTCACTTCTTTCACTTGATCAGGTATCAAATAAACTTGACCAACTCCCTTTATAACTTAAAAATGAGCACTTAGATTTTTGCGTTATAACCCCTTTTTTTCTTAACTACTATAACACTTAGGAATTTTTTATAACCCCATTTTTATTCGTACTACTATCACAAAGGTTTTATTTACTTCCACTACTTTTAAAGTCAATATCTTTGGAATATATTATTATTACTTTATTGTATTGCTAATATAAATTTGACTAAATCTATTACAACTAGAATGAATGGTTATGATTAATGATTGGATGATTTGAGAATACTCCTCTTTGACTACGGATATGTGATGTGTAACATTTATCACTTAATCTATTAATTATTTATCCTTCTCAATAATCTTGTATGTTCAGTGGGACATGATAGGAAACTCAATTGGAACAAGTCTTGTGTGAATTGTTGTGTTGATGGGTTTCAATTTAAATTCACAAGGGTGTAGTGAAAAAGGATATTATCTATCACCATGATTATGATTAATTGAATGAACCTTGGTAGTCTTCTTAGGTGGTAAGGAATTATCCGATCGTGCCTTTCCTCTATGCTCAGATTTTAAAATAGAAGATTATTTTATCAAACTGATTAATTTTCCTACAGGAAGCCATGTCTCAAATGAAAATGGTTATATTCATCCATGACTTCACCCAGAGATTTTATATTTATAATTACTTCTTCTCATGATTTTTCCCTTCTATCGTTCAATATAAAAGGGACAACAGTGTTAGCGAACTCTATCTTAGACTAAGGAAGTTTGTATCCTATACAAATCATGACATTAAATAATACTATTATCCATTTAAAACATGAAACTTAAACATTGGTTACTCAATTGATCTGTCACCCACAATTGTGTCATTGATAATATGTAGATGATGAATTGATATCATGATCCCTTCTCTTGAATGTGCATAATAAGTATTATATATTTTTTAGTGGCCAAAGGCTAGGTTTTTGGTCAAAGACTTAGAGGTAGGTTCAAAGAACTCTAAAAATAAGAGGGATGACCAAAAATCATATTAGACAAAGTCTGATAAAAACGTGTGGTCAAGAGCCTAATAACAAGGTGATACCATTTGAAACGAACAAAATATGTTTCCTTAATACAATCAATAATTTAATGGTTGAATATTCAATTTAAGTGATAACCATTTGAAACGAACAAAATCTGTTTCCTGAATATAATCAATAATTTAATGGTTGAATATTCAATTTAAATAGGACATCAACATATAATCCATAAAGACAAAATTATAAGTAGCGAATATGAGATATGAGATGATGATAAATACCATGAGATGGTGGTTTAAATAATCCTTGGTTGGTTACCATGGATGAATAGACATGTCACTTCATTAATTGATTTGTTAACTAATTATTATAATCATTTATTTATTGATATTATTATAATCATCATCAATTGATGTTTATTACAACAGTAATGACAATTGTTGAAATTATTTGTTCATCCATATCAATAATGTCATATGCTTATTTATATTTACTTATTATGTCTATTACAATAGTAGTGAGAATGACTTTTTTATCCATCTTAATAATCTCAAAAATGTTCTTGGCATCTTACTATTGAATATTTTATTAGTGGAATCAAATTATTTAAAGAAACCTTTCTCAAGTTCAAAATTTCTACTACTTCATACTTGAAAGAGATAAACTACCTAAATGATGTTAGAAATTTAGAAAATACAATATAATGGATGATTTCATCACAGGTTTCACATGTCATAAATAAACCCATGCAATGTAAACTAGTTACAACTGTAAACAAATAACCCTCTTAATTTCATATATATATATATAATATCCAATATGCAATTTGAGTAGGAAAGTCGAGTTTACAGAAGGCAATAAACAATAGTGACTCCTTAATCGGATAAAGTCCATCTTTAGTTTCCCATATGGTTAGATCAATAGAAAATATGAACCAAATCGGTAAGAATTCCAACAGCCAGTAGCCAAGACATACACAAAAATTGATAATTTTGCATATATATTCCCTACGTAATATTAGTAGGAAAGTCCAATTTTCAAAAGATGAGAAACTGTGGAGACTCACTAAATTCCTATCTATCAAATTAAAAATATAAAAAACTCCTATCTATCAAATTAAAATATAAAAAACTTAACTAGTTCAATAATTATTCTTCTTAACGGTTCTTAAGCTAAGCACGAGTTCTAGGGTTTCTGGACTGTAGGCCTGCAGGCTTCGCACCCATGGATCCCCGAACCGCGAATCGGTTGAAGACCGTTTCCACAGCATCGTGGCCTCCCTTCCTCCTCCTTCGATTGCAGCTCCCCCATCCTCTCGATTTGTCAAACGCGCCGACATTCCTGAAGTGAAGCTCTCTTCCACTACCTCAAAGTGAAAAGCAGTCACCCTCTCTAAGAAAGGCCTCATTGGCCTATTCACTGTGCTATGGTCGTCCCCTCACTCAGTCGAAGTCTGGCTTAACAAAAACTGGAGAATCCTTATCCAAGGTGAGGTTCAGCAAATCTTCTGTGGGAAAGGTTATTTTGCCTTCATTTTCGAAAAGAAAGAGGATTGTGACCTTATTTTTAGGAATGGCCCTTACTTCATGGGTCCAAAAGGTGTGTACCTGAACTAATGGGATCTCTCTTTCAACCTAGAAAAGGACATCCCTAAGGCCGTTCCAGTCTGGGTGAAGTTACCCCATCTCTCTCTCCACTGCTGGAATGACGAAGACTTTCGAGCAATAGGGAATACTCTGGGGAAATATGTGGACAAGTCTGAGCCAAAAGCTCCTATGTTCTCATGTGCCCGAATCTGCATTGAGGTTGATCTTGAAAAGAGCCTGCTGGAATCCATTAATCTCACCTTTGATGGATGGAACCATCTACAAACGTTGGATTCTGAATAAATCCCTTTCAAATGCAAATATTGTCATGAATATGGGAATTTTGCTAAATCTTGTCCACAAAAGCTGGAGAAATCCAACTCAGAAGGCCTGCAAGAAGAGAGATGGAATGTAGTAAGCGGGAAGAAGACTGCAAAGAACACATCCACCAAGCAGCCTCACATCCTGCCAAAGAGAGCCTCTGGAAGTAGGTTCGAGGTTCTTCAAACAGAGGTTCAAGAGATTGAAACCCCAGAGGAAAATGCTGAAGAAACCCTCCATCAAGAAGATGAAACACCTGTAGAAGTACCACCCCAAAAGGAGATAGATGACCTGGAAGAAGATATGGCGCAGCCTTCGGCAACGAAGGAAGCTGCAACAAATTCAAAAGGATCGGTCACACGATCTAGGGAAAAAGCATGCTCTGAAGAATCCACAGACATCTCTACTGAAGAACAAGAACCACTCTCCAGGAAAGGAAGAAAGTCCAACAAGACAATACAGGAATAGAAAGCGGCAAGGGAAAAGGCAATAGGGAAATAGTCTAACATAGACTTTCTAGTGAAAACCTCACAAGCAAGCAAATACCTTCTCAGCTCATAAGAGGAAAAAAAGGAGAAGGAAAAGGCACTTAGACAACTCAAGAACTAATGAAGCTGGTCTCCTAGAATTACAGAGGATTAGGAGGTTCCCAGAAAATAGAAGTTATCAAAAGATTTAAAACAATGGAATCAGCTTCAATTCTTCTCATCCAGGAGACAAAAAAAATGGCAGAAGATAGTCTTGCAACTCTAAAAAGATTCTGGCCAAAAGGTGAAGGACTATCCACCAACGCATCTGGTGCCTCTGGAGGCCTTCTCTATTGGTGGGACGTTGAAAAATTTTCTATGCATTCTGGATTGGGAACATTTATGGCCCGACTATCCATGCTCTGAAAGATAGTTTTTGGAATTCCCTTGAAGAACAATGTGAAGGTAAATCGCTTCTCCCTTGCTTCATAGCGGGGGACTTCAATGTTACTATCTATGTGGATGAATGTAGAGGACATCAAGCCAAATAACGACACCTTCACTTGGAGCAACAAACAAATTGGACTTGGCCACATAACCGCTAGACTGGATCGGTTCTTGGTTAGCACCCATCTTCTCAATTCTTACCTGGAATCCAAACTGCTGTACTTGGCCATCTCTGATCACAAGCCAATCTTCCTTTTTTTCCCACCTTTGGAAAATTTGGGGCCCCTTCTTTTTCGCTTTAATCACCTCTGGCTCGAATCTAAAGGAGTTGAGGATATCATCACAAACGCTTGGCATTGTTTCATTCCAGTCTCTCCACCTTACTCATGGGAGCAGAAAAGCAGCCCTCAAATCCTGGGCAAAGCACCATTACCATGAGCCTTCTCAACAGAAAGCAGAAATCATAAAGAATATGGAAGCCCTCCAAGCGGAAATGGAGGAAAATGAGATCACCTTGTCAAAGAAATAGAACTTGAAACAATTCTGCAAAAAATCTTAAGGCAAGAGGAAGAGGGATGGATACTTCGATCACATATTCTCTGGCTTAAAGGTGGAGCTCAAAATACAAAATTATTTCAAAACCAATGCAAGGATAGACAAAGGTGGAACACATTGCGGGAGCTCAAAAACGAGGATGTCACAGTCATCACCGGGCAAGCGGCAATTAGTACAGAGGTAAGGAATTTTTTTGAGAACTTGTATAATGATGAAGAGTACATCTCACAAGAATGTATGGAAGAAATGGTTCAATACATCCCAACTCTAATCTTTCTCTAATCAGTCTGGAGGAAATCCTTCAGCTCGAATCCCCCATTATGGAGGAAGAGGTCAAGAAATCCATATGGTCCCTTCATCCGGATAAATCCCTAGGCCCTCATGGCTTCCCAATCCATTTCTATAGAACCTTCTGGTCCCTAATAAAAAAGGATCTTATGCGCCTCATCTCCTGGATGGCGAAAGGAAAAATGGGAGGAGCCACAAATTCCACCTTTCTGGCTTTGATTCCAAAAGAGGCAAACCCTCCTCCATCAAAAGGTTTAGACCCATTTCCCTCTACAATTCCTCTTACAAAATCTTTTCAAAAGTCTTATCCCTGAGACTAAATCCTATTATTCATTCTCTGATCTCCCAAAATCAAGGAGGCTTCATCTCGGTTTGGCAAATTTGTGATAATATTCTGATGGTTCAGGAGGCGATTCATTCCAGCACAAAAAAGGGTGAACTAAGTATGGCCATCAAGTTGGACTTGGCTAATGCCTTTGATTGGTTGAGGCATTCCTTCATTCTTATGGTCCTAAAGAAATTTGGTTTTCCCCCCATCCTCATCAACCAAGTTCAAGCTTGCATAAATTCACCGTGGATAGCTCCCTTAATCAATGGCAGACCCTCTGATTTTTTTAAAGCCTCTCGAGGGATAAGGCAAGGGTGCCCTCTCTCCCCTTTTCTTTATATCTTGGTTGTTGACTCCCTTAGTAGAAGACTCACTAGACTTCAAGTTGAAAGCTCTCTTTTGGGCCTCTCCTTCCGGAATGGAGTCCTTCCTATCAACCATTCCCTTTTTGCAGACGACACAATTCTACTTGGGATAGCCTCCCCTCAAATAGCCAGAAATTTCTTAAGACCCCTAAACCTTTTCCTCCATACCTATAGAAGCTCAGCCAATCTGAACAAATGTCAGCTCTATGGATGGAATTGTAATGCAACAACTTTCCACAGCATATCACATATTCTGCATATCAATGCCACATATCTGGGCATTCCCATAGCCAAAAAGTATTTTTCCTCTGCTATGTGGACTCCGATCATCCAAAAGATAAAAAAAAAATCCAATCTCTGGGATCTAAGTGGTTAAACCTAGCAGGGAAAATGACTCTCATACATTCTATCCTTTCTTCCTATCTAATTTACTCTAGCTCGATGGTCCTAGCTCCCAAAAATGTCATCAACAATATATGTAAGGAAATCAGAAAATTCCTTTGGCAAGGAGGAAAGGTCCAGACAAAGAAATTCCATTTAGTCAAGTGGGATATAGTCAAACGGACAAAAACGTAAAGGTGGTCTGGGCATCAGGGATCCAGAGCAAATGAACAAATACCTGGGAGCGAAACTGATCTGGAGGTTGGCTACAGGTAAGAAAGAATGGTGGAAATAAATAATCAGGAAAAAATACATCAAAAGGCCTAGATAAAAAATCTTAGACAGTGGATGGACAGGTAAGGGAACCTCTTTTTGGCAGCTGTGCAAAGCTTCTCTCAATATAATTTAGTTTGACTACTATTGGATCCCAGACAATGGTAAAAAAATTAATGTATGGAATTGGAGCATCCTTGGACAGCCTCCCTGTTCTTTGCTCCTAGGCTTGACTTCTCTCGCTGATTGGGATCGCAGTGGGATCTCTCAATGTGGGATCCGATGGGGTGTTGGATTGGCTGGAAAGATCTCCACCCTCCAGCCCATTTGGAAGAAGCCATGACCCTCTTTCTCTCATCCCTTCATGGCTTGTCTCCATCTCGAGAATCATCAAGAGATCTCATTGGTTGGGGTAAAACTGGGCAGTATACGGTCAAAGAGGGATACATGAGACTCTCTTTGGACCTGATAGCAAATGATCATCTTTGGAGGAAGGTTTGGCATCCAGACAACATCCCAAAAGTAAACTCTTTCATTTGGATTCTAATGCATAATAAACTTCTCACGGCTGAGAATCTCAAGAAGAGAGGGATAGCAAAAGCCTCTCGGTGTGCTCTTTGCAACATGGAAGAGGAAACCTCAAACCATGTTTTTCTTCAGTGCAGAATTTCATTGAAAATATGGCAGTGTGTTCTCCCCACAGGATTCCTATTCAACCCTCCAGGCTCAGTGGTTCAGTTTCTTCAAGATTTGTCCAAACAATTCCCTAGCTCTCTCATCAAAAAACCAGTCCTTAGTCGCCTTTGGAACTCTATCCCCAAGAATCTTTGCTGGCAATTGTGGATAGCCAGGAACAAATCCATCTTCAATGATCAAAAAGTCGTTCCGTCTCGTATAGCTTCTAAAGTGGTGGGAATGATAGCTGAAAATTTTGCCTCAAATGACATTAGTTTTCCTGATGATGAGCACATCTCTGAGCCTTGTGCATCTTGGTTTAAAATATTTTTAAAAGAAAGGAGCCCCCTTCAGTTCAAATCCTCACACAAAAAAACAAAACAGTCCTTCAGCACTCTTCCTTGGGAAATAAGAAAAAACAGTAGTGACTTCAAGGCCTGGTTGAGAGAAAGAAATTCCTATGCTTTCTTTTTTTATGGTGCCTCAAAGGGCAACCCAAGGGTGGCAGGTGCCGGGGGGATCCTTCTGGATCCTAGAGGACATGTTGAAAAAACCTTTGCTTGGGTTCTTGGCTATAGGACCAATAACGAGGCCGAGTGGTTGGCTCTTCTTAAGGGATTGAATATTCTAGCCAACAAAGACCTCTCCAGGATCACGATTTTTGGAGATTCTCGACACGTCATATATAAAATGATTAATGGATACACCACCGACTCTATAAAATGTCATCGTCTGCACGAAAAAATCACTCCTCTCCTATTCAAGAACTATGAATTCTTCCACATTCTTCGCACAAACAACACTGCCTCTAATGCCTTGACGAACATGGGGGCCTCCTTACCCAAGGTTAATATTTCCTAAATGGCCAAGTCCCTCACCTCAAAACCATTCCTTAATGGATCCTTGGGACACAAGTTCACTCCCCCATTTTATATTTTTCTCCTCCAATGATATTCAAGAAGGGTCTAATGTTTTTTGTAAAGACCCCAAGGACTTACACATAGGTTCCCAACCTTATCACTCCATCCCTCCTCACTTCACCGCTACATGCCCTCCACTCTTCACTGGTATCAACCTCATGGATATTTGCAAAGGATCTCCAGCCTTAACACGTTGTCCTGACTCTCTCCATCCTCCCGCCGTGTGGCTCCATCATTGCACCTACCATCCCTCGATCCCTGTAGGTTTTAATGCTCACCTTCCTTGGGTTTATTCCTCCTGCTCCTCGCACGCTCCGGGTCTTTTTGCTCCCTCCACTATGTCTTCTCCTTGAAGCCTTCCTCACCCTCATTTTATTCTTGGCAATGGCTCTGTTCGTTATGTGACCTATCCAGAAAGAATTATGTTGGATGTCATTGTAAGGGTCGACGAAGGTTTGTTGCAGGAAATCCCATGGGAAACTCTTCCTCTCACCAAGGTTTTCGTGAAGGAAATACTGGCTCTCGCCGCTTTCTCCACCTGTTTATGCACTACCCATTCTGGTGTTTCTCTGTGGTTCTCAAATATTGGCTCAAGGCTCAGCCTCTCCATTGACGATCAATCCTTTATAGCAGGTAGCAATTCGATATTGGGCTGCAACTGTTCAGGGTGGAAAGAAGGTGCAATTGGCACTCTGTCCTACCGAAACAAGAAAGACCACGACTCTGTTTTGCAGGAAATCAACACCCTTAAATTGGTTCTCGGTGGTCTCTCTGTCGACGAGCAGGCTCAAGTGTTTGCTAGTGCAGTTCGTTCTCTTCGCAGCAATTTCTCCAGAATTGAAATTTCTCATGGACAAGGTAGAATGACGTAGGAAAACGAGAATGCTGGGTTAGCATACTTGAAGAAAAACATTAGGCGTTTGTATGAAATGATGGCCATTGGCATTATGGACAATAAGGAAATTGTTCAGGAGGTTAAAAGTATGGGGGAAGTGATCAGCTACACTTCTTACTAGATAAGTAACCATGACTCCAGGGTTTGTGACACTGAAAGCAACCTCAGGGAAATGATGGGCAAGGTGGATAGAATCCAAGAAGACCTCCAACGCTTGGTAAGCATGAATCAAGTCAACAAGGCTTTTGAAACTCCAGCACTAGCAGCGCACCCCATGGAGGAGGAATCGGTTGTTCACCCCATGAAGCCCCCTGGCAATCCTTACTGGTTTATTAAGTTTTATGTTTTTTTGTTTGTTACTTTGTCAGTAGTTTATTAGGGTATACACTACCCCAGGCATTAGATGTTATGTAAAAAATCTGTGTGGAGTTCTTTGGTTATTCTCATGGACGAGTTTTGTTTTCTCCATTTTTGAACTGCAAGAACTTTCTGTTCCCCCTTTTTTCTGTAATGAATGGCTATGCACAGCATATTTTATATAAAACCTTTCTAAGTTTTTGTTAAAAAAAATAATTATTCTTCTTAACACAATGTTCAATAATTATTATTTTTACAAAGCAACCCTATCTTTTCTAAATAATATCTTAATACCATTAAAAAAAATCTATTAACTCAATGATGGCGAGGATGAGGTTCCACGGAATAATTATCTGAATCATTGTTCTTCTTTCGGTTGATGCGGAACTTTTTATTTCGGTGGATACGGAACTTAACATGTTGGTAAAGCAACTGAGGAGGGTTTTTATGCTTGTTTCTTCACCTCAATTCCACAGTCAGGCTTTTTTATGCTTGTTTCAGCTTCTCGTCCCTTCCCGATTTCCTTGCCTCGTTGCCCTGAAGTCGTCAATACAGTCATTTCTGTGTCCTAATTGCATCCTTCGTCAACAATATCTCCCGGACACAAAACTCAAAACTTTACGCCAAGAATTTCTTTACCAATTTCGTTAATGCCCCACTGAAGACTATGGACCCATTTTCTCCTCTTTGTCATCGCCTTTCAATTTTCCAAGTCGATCCGCACGGTGTTTTACATGAAATCTGTTGTATTTATAAATACCATTCCTCTCCATAGCCAAGAACTCAACTCACAGAGATTAGTATTCCACGACTTTGGAGTTGGCGACTGAGAAATGGGTGTGGGTCGTCTCATAATGTTTGCAGCGTGCTTTCTGATCTTCATGGTTGCAGCTAATTCGAACCCCAATTCCTTCCATACTCCTCATCGAGAAGATCTTGAAAGCATGGTGAGCGAGCACGAGAAAAGGGACGTGGAGGCTCTCTTGTGGCAGAGAAATGGCATCACATTTGATCCACATGGATTGCTGTCCAATTGGACAGCCGAGAACGGCCATAACATATGCTCGTGGTACGGTATTAGCTGCAGACATCACACGATTAGAAGAATAGTTGCTATCGACCTCTCTTATTTGGGATTGGAAGGTACACTGTCTCCCTATCTTGGGAACCTTTCCTTGTTGCGTATTTTGGAATTTTCTCATAATAATTTGACAGGCACTATTCCACCCCAATTTGGAAAGATTAAAGCGCTGGGAACACTTCACCTTAGCTACAATCTGCTCTGTGGTTCTATTCCGATGGAATTGGGGTTGCTACAAAAGCTGGAGTACTTGGCTCTAGCGTTTAACAAATTGGAGAACTCCATTCCTCCATCTCTGGGAAACTGCTCTTCCCTTGTGTTTTTAAGATTGGGGACCAACCGACTGTCTGGCCATATACCACCTCAGTTGGGTAACTTGAGAGAGCTTGCACTACTAGAAATTCATGGTATTGAATACGTGCAACAAAGTAATATTTCGGGTTCTATCCCTTCTGAAATAGGGAACTGCAACAAGCTCGAAATCCTGAGTCTTGTTTCCAATAGCCTTATAGGAAGCATACCCAAAACAATTTCCAATTTGAGTCAGTTGAAGACCCTACATCTGGGTGATAATAGGCTCATGGGTAACATATCCGAAGCCATTTCCAATTTGAGCAAATTGGAAATTCTTTATCTAGATACCAACAATCTCAGTGGCACAATTCCTAAAGCAATTGGAAAGCTTCAATCCCTCATATCATTGGCTTTGAGTGAAAACATGTTGAGTGGACCTATACGTCATAGCATAGGTCACTTAAAGTCTCTCACTCAATTACTGATAGGAGGCAACAATATTTTTGGGAGTATTCCGCAAAGTATTAGCAGTTTGGGTTCACTTGAAGAATTCAGTTTATATGGCAATCAATTGGAGGGACAAATTCCTCGAGGAATCCCTAATTGCACTTCTTTACAATGGCTAATATTGGGTTCGACCTCACTTAGTGGAGATCTAAACAATTTAGAATTTCCATTTTCCCTGAAAGCTTTCTTTGCATCTTCTAATCATTTCAGTGGGACTCTCTCAAATTCTTTGGCAAATTGTACCAGACTAGAGCAACTGGATTTACATAAAAATAATGTGATAGGTGAGCTTCCACGCTATTTGGGAAACTTTAAAGAGTTAAGAATGTTAAGTGTCAGTTATAATAATCTCCATGGTGATATTCTTCAAGCGCTCACAAATCTCACAAAGATGGACATGCTGGATTTATCGAACAACTATTTTAGTGGAAGATTACCATCTGGCCTTGGGAGACTCCCAAGATTTGCAGTGAATGAATCTTCATTAGTCAAAGATGATACATTACATAAGTACGTGAATGGAAGTGAAAGTGAGTATATTTTGACATATGTGATCACAGTTAACACTACAGTTGACTTATCTGACAATAATTTTAGTGGAAGTCTTGATATTTACTATCCATTTTTTATGAATGTTTTCTCTGCTCATTCTAATAACTTTTCTGGGACTTTGCCTGCATCTTTAGCAAGCTGTACTCATCTTCAAGTGTTGGATTTAAGAAAAAATGGATTAACTGGTGAGATTCCTGGTTGGCTTGGATATTTTCATGAGTTAAGGGTCTTAAGTGTTAGTTATAATGATCTCCATGGTGAAATTCCTCAATGGATCACTACTCTCAAGAAGTTGCAAGTGTTGGATTTATCCAATAATAAATTTAGTGGAAGAATACCACCCAATTTTGATAGATTGAGAGGATTTTCAATCAATGGATCTTCACAAGTAAGTGATAATTCATTATGTGTTCTTCTAAGGATTATCATTAAGGGAAGTGAGTATACTCTTTCATATGTGTTGAGTACAAACATTATACTTGATTTGTCCACCAATAAGCTTAAAGGGGATATACCTACAACCATAGGAAAGTTGAGTAGCCTTCGGTTATTGAATTTATCTGGTAACCAACTAGAAGGGAAAATCCCTACATCTCTTAGTGAGATCTCTACTTTGGAGCAGTTGGATTTGGCCAAAAACAACTTGAGTGGAGAGATTCCACCACAACTCTTGAAATTATCCATGTTGGCAGTTCTTAACATGTCATCTAACAAGCTTTGTGGACCAATTCCAAAAGGAACACAATTTACTACATGGATTGCGACTTCATTTCAAAAGAATAAATGTTTATGTGGGTATCCTTTGCAACCATGCAACCAAAATAATATCCCGATGGAAAGGAATGATAAGAATAATAGTAACAATAAAGTGGGGTGGTTGAGTCGTCTCGATGAAAAAATTTCATTGATAGCAGCAGGGATGGGAATATGTATTGGAATTTGGGGAGTTGTTGGTGTGTTGATTGGTTGGGAAAGAACGAGGCATTGGGTTGTGGGTGTAAATGTATCTTCCAACAATCGAAGAAGAAAAAAACCCTTTTATGGACTTTATCGACCCCCCACATAGATGAGAGTGTATGTCCATATCCCTAAGTGTTTTGGATTATATGATGTCAATTACAATAAATGTATATGAGAGTTAATAAATCTAGCATTTGCCTTTGATGGTGTAAAGGGATGTTGTTAAATGCTTGAGCACTCTTAAAATATATTGTGGATTTTGTGAATTTGATCAATTGTTGTTGTTTGCAAAGTCATATTTTAAACACTGCCAATCATTTCAATTTTCTTCTATGTTATTCAGTACCAATCCAGCACAAAATGCCATTTTGTTTATAATCTAGATAAGAATTCACATATTTCAAACAAATTAAAACACATATATAGCATATCAAAACAATGCCTTAAGTAAGTAGAAATACAACTTATATTTCAAGTTCATCTCTAGTTGCATCAATGATCATCTAAAACATGTTTCCATGCAAATTACAAAGGATAAATGCAGAAATGTGATACAAATCCCACTCTTAAGCTACATCCAACAAAATCACATATAAATGCACACTTTCATTTTCTTGCACTATTTTCATTAATATTTAAAAAGTAATCTTTATTGACTTACTAACTTTCTCGGTTTGGTATCGATTTGGTCCAAATCCAATCAAACACCTGGACTTGACAAGAAAACCCTTAGACCTTGTCTGACCGATCGTTCTTTCTAGTTTCTGTCTGGTTCTTGTAACCTTGATTGCTACCAGTATATGTCTAGAGATGGATTCTATTCTATCTAAGCTTCTATCATAAAATGCTCTCAAAGATACGAAGAACAAATGCAAAAAAAAAATTCTTTCAAACAATATTTATCGATGATCATTTAAAATATCCATATTAGACCATTCATTCATATATTACATTGATTATATGATTGTACATTTAAATGCTAAACTAAATGTTAGATTTCAAGGAAAAAATTGGAAGTTTTTTGAACATTTATGCAAAGAGTAGACTAATAATTCAACAAGTTAAGAAATTTTTTTGAAATATATTACATGTGATTTCTACAAATTTTTAGTCAAAATAAACACTATGGCTCAAGAAAAAAATTAAAAAATTAATTAGTTAATATTTCTTACCACATATTTGTAAAATACTTTACAGATAGATGTATTGAAATCATTCCATAAACATACTACGTAGACATACTATATAGCTAATAAAGTTACACCTAATAAAAAATCTTCTCAATGTAACATACGAATAATCTACATCACATGATGTATGATATGTGCAAGGTAGTGTAACACCTTGCGAGGGTCACACCAAAAGTCTCCTAAATACTAGGAAATCACATAGATGGAGTATTTAATTATCTTAAAATATACCACAACGGGTTATTAGTTGGTTGCTGAGGCAAATAAGGTAATTAAGTAGAGATAATATTAAAAATATAAGTGCCCACCAACTTTGGAGGATTAAGTCCCAAAGCCTATGGCTAAAAGTTGGAGATCGAAATACCTATTTTTTCACAGGAACTTTAGAGCCTGCCTCTCTCAAAATCATATTTCTGAAATTGCATCCATAGATGGGACAACCTATAAAGGATTTGATCAGATTAAATAGGAAACATAATCACACTTCCAAAATATTTACAAAGAACATGGATTAGGAAGCGAGGAGGTCATCTCTGACTTTCTCTCTCATATTCCTTATCTTTTCAATGAAGAGGACAAATCAAGCCTCTTGAATCCTTTTATAGAGGAAGAAGTCAACAACGTAATTTGGTTGATGGAGCTTGACAAAGCCCCAGGGCCCAATGGATTTTCCATCCTTTTTTATAGATCCTGCTCGATAATAATTAAAGCTGATTTGTTAAGAATGATAAAATCCGTTCAACAAAAAGCCAAAGTGGGAGGAAACACTAACTCCACTTTTCTAGCTTTAATCCCCAAAGAGGTGAATCCGGGAACCTTCGACAGATTCAGGACCATTTCTGTTTGCAATGCTTCATACAAAATTCCCTCTAAGCTAATGGAAAACATAATCAAGCCCCTGCTAGGAAAACTCATCTCCCCCATTTAGGGGGTGTTTGTTAAAGGGAGACATATCTTGGACAATGTGATCCTTGTGCATGAAGCCTTACACTCCAGTCATCAAAGGAGGGAGAAATGGATGCTCATAAAGCTAGACATGGCTAATGCTTTCGCTCAAGTAAAACTCTCCTTCCTTTACTGAAAGTTATCCCTTCTTTTGGTTTGAGCTCTGTTTTTGTAAATTTGATTAAAAGCATGTACTGAAAAGCCTTGGATAGCTCCGCCAGTAAATGGCAGACCGACTAACTATTTTCAAGCCACGAGGGGAATAAGGAAAGGCTTCCCTCTTTCCCCCTTCATGTACATCCTGTTAGAAGATTCGTTACGTAGAAATTTGATAGCTGAAAAGAAAGCAAAGACAGCTCCAGGCATTAGGGTGATGAAGGGACTAGATCTTATCAATCATGCCTTGTTTACAGATGACTCTCTTCTGTTGGGAGGAGCCTCCATAAATATTGCAAGGGTCTTCAATGAAATCCTACAAAGATTCTGCATTATCTTTGGAGCACTAGTTAATAAAAGAAAAGTGCAGTGTATGGATGGAATGTAGACAAACAAACCATCCTTCGAATTTCCCATTTCCTGGGGTTTATGGGCTTTGCTTCTTAGGAAAAAATCAAATATCTAGGCTTACCCTTAACACAAGACAAGGAAAAGAGTGCGGAAGGCAGTGAAACAAAAAACACTAGGCCCTCGAGCTCATCAAAGGTATAACTATTACAAGATGGCTGCTAATTGGATTAATTGGGGATGCTACAAGATTTATCGGGGCTCCTCGCCTGGCTTTTAATTGGATTATGGGCTGCCTCACCTCTACTAATTTTGTTGTCCTGATCAATGGGACCCCATCGAAGTTTTTTTCTACTTCTTGGGGAATTCGATAAGGTTTCCCTTTATCTCCATTACTCTTCATCCTTGTCATCGAGGGACTCAGCCTATTAATCTCTGATGCTCAGAATCATTGTCTCATCTGAGGTATTTAGATCACTCCCTCGCTTGCTCTTACCCATGTTCTTTTTGTGGACGATGTGATCTTAATGGGCACAAGCACATTACAGGAATGGGTTGCTTTCGATGTAATTCTTGGTACCTTTTGTAAGGCTTCTGGTATGTGTATTAGCCTAGATAAATCTTGCTTTTTGTATAATAATATAGATGCAGACATTTACTTGGACATTGCCAGGGTCCTACCATATCAGATGGAGCCAATTTCTTCTGGTTTTAAATACCTTGGTTACTACATTAAACCTCTTGGCTATAGGGTTTGTGATTGGAATTGGCTGGCACAAAAATATGAGAAGAGGATTTGTCCTTGGACCCAAAAGCTACTCTCTTTGGGAGGCCGTCTGATTCTTGTCCAGTCTATGCTTTCTAGTATTCCATTTTATTGGTTGGGATTAGCTCCCATCCCTGCTTCTTTCTTGCACAAACTCAAGAGCATTACATTTGCTTTTTTATGGGGATCCACTGAAAATAACCAAAGATATCATTTGGTAAACTGGCAAAGTCTCTCATGGCCAAAGGAGTATGAGGGCTGGGGGATAAAAAATCTTAACTCGTTTATCATTGCTATGCGTCTCAAAAAATTCTGGAGGGTCCTGTTGAATGATGGATTGTGGCATCGGGTACTCTCCAACAAATACTTGAAACACCTCACGGTGGTAGCTTGGCTCAGAGGTAAAAGGTTTTGTACTCGCGGGGTATCTACTATACGGAGGGGTTTTTTACAGACTCTCCCCTGGCTGGGAAGTCACCTTGCTTGGTAGGTGGGTGATAGAAATATTGACCCGGTTATTGGTGTCCCTTCCTCTCTCACCCTTCCAGTCGAGCTGAGATCCTTTCTCAAGGATTTGGACATCAACACTCTCTCGCAGGCTCGCAATACTTTACCAGACTCTCAGCATTACTGGTACATGACCGAGGATTTGTGTATTGATGGGGTTTGGAAAGATGCCTGGGATGCATATACGAGGGGTCTAGATCTCTATGGTATTCGCCTCACAACACAATCTGATACTCTTTTATGGGACTTTAACAAAAAGGATGGCTCTATATCTGCTAAAATTGTATATGCTGCATAGTTAAATCTTTTTCCCCATCTTTTGGCAATCGGCTTCACACTTTATTATGGTCCAGTGCACTCCCTAGAAAAATTGGATGCTTTATATGGTTGTTTTTAAGGAACAAAATACTCACCTGGGTTAACCTTCAGAAACGGGGTTGGTCTGGTCTAGGTATCTGTGCTCTGTGCTAGGCCGATGAGCAGTTAATCATACATATCTTTCCACACTGCACTATTTGGAAGAATGTTTTTGATCACATATGTGTACAATTTCAGTTGCCTCCTCCACCTCATGCTGACTCTCTTGTTATATTTGTGGAAAATTGGGCTGTAAATTTCACTAGACACTTGGCACTTTGTACTATTCCATTCCATATTATGTGGGCCATATGGAAAGCATGGAACCTGTCCTTATTTGAAGGAAAGAAGCTGACTGTTCTTAGCATTGTGCACTAGATCACTAATTCTATGCAATTGTATTCTTCTTAGACTATCAAAGTTAAAAAGGTCAGGAAGATTGGGCATCCTCCCTGCATGATCTACCCTTGTGGATTTTTTGATGGAGCCTCTGCAACAAGTGCTGCTGGTGTTGGATACATCTTGTACCTGAATGAGTCACACTCCTTTGAGTTTGCGCTGTGGGTTGGAAATGGCTCCAATACAAAAGCAGAATTACTTGGCCTATGGGCCCTTCTGCTTTCATCCCAGATGATGGGGATTCCCTTATCCCACATATTTGGTGACTCTTCAGTTATCATCAACTGGGCAAAGGCATCCAATGCTCTTTCCCCACTAGATCTCTTTCACTGGTGCCGGGAAACTCAAAAGCTAATTACTAGCTTTCAGGATCTGTCTTTCAACCACATCTATCGTGAACACAATCGGATTGCAGACTGTCTCTCTAAAACTGCTCTCTCTTTGTCTCTGGGTTTTGGTTCTTTCTCAAAATTTATGGAGGACCATTTGGTCACATATGATACCTTCCATCTCTTTTGAGTCTTGTTCAGGGAGCTTACTCCCCTTTCTGACTTGTTGATTTCTTTCTCCTTGAGTGGCCTCTTTTAGATTGTTGATCTGATCCCTTTGGCTCATGGTAGTTGGGGTTTGATGAGATTGATCCCCTCCATGATGAGACAGTTAACTGATGGGAACACTCACTCTATTGTCTTGCCTTTCCCCCTAGCTGCGTCTGGATGTGAATTATTATTGTATGAGCTGTATTCTCTCTGAGATGTAACCCATACTTGGGATGGTGCTATTGATGCCCTTTGATTCTTAATAAGAATAACAAGGACATGTTTTTTTCTTCCTGAAAAAAAACTATTATAAGATGGCATTCCAAAGTAACCCGCACACTTGTCAAAAACCCATACATGTAATCATTCCAAAAGTCTGTGATTTGCAAAAAATCTGTCAAGATCTTTGACAAGCAAAGGGGGCATTCATTCTAGGAATGCAAGTGATTATTTCTTCCATGTATCCATTTGTCAAACATTTCTCACAACACAATCTATTGTATTTGGTTGGGATTATGAACGAATGAATGTAGGGTCTGCACATGCCAGGTGTTGTGGGACACGAGTCATTGAGATGGGTGTATTGTACAACCCTAGGTCAATATGGACATGTGCCAAAGCTTCTCATTACATGTTCTCCATTTCCATCCTAACCAAGCCGCCAATGCATTCATTCTTCAAGGAATATCTCTCATATATTAAATCAATCATGACCAGGCCAGGCTGTAGGAACGTTTATTTTCTATATAGTTCTAGGTGTCCCATAGCTGAACTTTGTTGTTACGAAGCTAACACAGATCCTTGTCTACATTTCGAGAACTTGAAATTATACTTTCATGAATTTAGATTGAAATGTGATTATGTATGTTTTACCTCAGACTCTCCACTTCATATATAAGTCTAGAAATGTCAGCTCATTTTGTCACTTGTGTTTTGAGGAGACCCTGCTTCAAGAGAGACCTTGCTTCGAGAGAGCCTGAATCATGGTATAGTTATTGGATTATGCCATAACATAATTATAGAGTTTTTTTTTTTTGCCTAATATGCAATGCATACATGGGTTCAAACATATGAGTAATACAATGGATGAGGGATGAACCCAGTATCCTTCATTTCAACCTTCTCACCTTGAACACTAGTAAGAACTCATAGCATATACATGACCTCTGCATTTATCTGGTTAAGTTATTATTTGGTTACATTTATGAATATTAATGCAAGTATCTTAACCCTACTATCATTGGTTTACTTATAGGTGACACCATTCTTTGGGTAAGTGAATAACAAGCCCATGGTGTCCATAATCATAGTTACATGGTCTCGGGTAAGCCACATTATTCCGTGACATAGCCAATAATTATACATACAATAACGAGAGAACTGATTCTTTGAAATATTGATCTCTCCAAGTTGTTTGCATGAACTGATTGCAGCTGGTAGCTCATCGCTTAATAGGTTACTGGTAAGATCCAACTTTTTGAGAAGTTGCAGTTTACCTAAGATGGAAGGAAAAGGATCAGTGAATGTATTTTCATTGATAATGAGTTGTGAGAGATTGTTGGCTATAATGGGAGTTTTTTCTTATCTTGACTCTATTAAAATTTTCCTTTGAACTAGTTAAAACTGAGAGATACTTTTGATCTTCTAGAGTAGGGAACTAGTTAAAATAGAGAGATACTTTTGATCTTCTAGAGTAGGGTTGATTACCTCCTTATAATATCTTAATTTTCTTATTGCCTCTAAATCTTTCTCACACCACATTTTCTCTTTAAACTTAGAAGTAACAATATATAAATGGATATAAATAAGTTTTTGTGTTTCTACATTTCAACATGAGCCTCTTACATTTCACATTTATGAGCTCCCGAGGATGGTCCCAGTGGGGGAGAAAAATGCGTAGAGTCACAAAAAACCTAACGCAGAGCTCTATTATTTAAAAAAAAAATTAATGTTATTAATATTTTGCAATGCAATATTTTCTTCGATTTGCCAATGGTTTAACTAGGCCCTAGTATCTTTATACCAACCTCGCTTGAGCCTTAGGTGGTTTTGGATGGAATTTAAAGCTAGATTAGGAAGTCTATGGTCTCCCATGTTATTGATTGTGTGCTTGTACAACAAGAGCCTAGTCATAGCTAGGATCTCGATAGGGGAAACACCCACTTGTATAAGGAGAATAGGGCAGGGTGTATTGCTTTTCATTTTGACGTTATACGTTATAAAACGCTTCTGTATTTTCTCAATCTTTCTCCAGATTTCTCTGGAGATGCCGCAACCCCAAACCTCACACCCATACAAGATAACAGGAGTGACTAAAGTTTCAAATATGAGCTTTTTTTATCCCACATCACAAAGTTTGCTTCTTTACAATTATTTTCAAGACCAAAATAAGTTTTCCACCCTCCATTAATCCTTTTCCCAATGCTATAGTTCCAATTGAGCTTGTGATGAATATCAATTCCTAAGTATTTGTAAGAAGACACTTCCTTCAACTTTATTTTGAATTTAATTTAATTAATTACAAAAATCTTAACTTAAAAAAACCTATTTCTTTTTCTCCTTCTATTTGCAAACTTTAAACAAAATATTAAACTAAATTAAATATTCAAATGCATGATATTTTGTCGCATCCTAACAAATCCCTTACTTCAATAAAGTTATAGCTAAACATGTCTAGTACATAATTCCATATTCAGATAAAGATATAGCTAAGTAATGTAGTACACGATAATGGTGAAGTTCAATCTAATAACCATTTCCCATAAATGCTCCACAATCCCATCTTTCTATGAAATTATAATTCATGAATTATTTTGCATAGATGCTTTTCTTTAAGGTTTTCTTTTATATATCTTTTGTGTTATAACAATAGTTGTTAGAATAGATTAGGACATTGTTATCTGTGTATAGTAATAAATAATTGAGATTAGATATTTAAAATTATACGGAAATACAAAAATTTAATTATTAATATAGTATATACATAATTTAATTTAATTATGTGTATATGTGTAGATTTAGAAAACCTTATTTTGATTGGGGAGAATTAAATGGTAGACATGGATATGAATAAACTTGCATGCAAGCTCTTTTTAATTGAGAGGCAACTTTAACTCCCACCTCAATCAAAGGATGAACTAGTTAATGTTTTAGTGCAAGTGGAGAATGATTTATGTAAGGTGAAAGAATCACCTTCTAAGAAATTGCTAGATGCACTATGTCCATCGATTAGTTCATTCGTAGACTTGGTTTTTGAAGCACAAAATTAAAAGATGTCAAGTTCATAATTATTAGTTAATTATTATTATTGGATGCTTCTTTATATTTATTTATGTCTATTACATTGCCACCCCTTGTAAAAAAAATTCCATCAAACCATACAAAATTTATGTCTTGGTTCTAGTGTGTAATGTCTTCTCAGTATTCTTCATTTTTAACTCGTCGTGGTAGATGATACAAAATGATTTGATCTTCTAAGCATAAAGAAAAGTTGTCGAGTTGTAAAGGGGTTTTCCCATCCTAATTCAATCTTTTACGGAAACAAAAATTTATAGGATTCTTAGAGAGAACCTATTGTATTTGTGATTTGCAATATGACTTCTACTTTGAGATCAAATTGTATCAGTATGAGTATTCTACAGAACATATGCCATCTACGTTTTTTTATGTTGATACACCAGTTGGTTAAATAATTGACTCTTATTATTAGGATGTCAACAAGGTTTCTTAATAAACTTATATATTTTCTTCATATTTGTAAATCCTTCTTCATTCACCTTTTGTAATATGTCTTCCTTGCACACTTCTTTTGCCTTGTTGGTCATAAAATGTTTATTGGTAGATATACTTGAAATTTTCATCGTTTGTACTTCAACATTTATTGACATCCCTACTTTGACTCGATCATTCATTGGTCCTTGTTGACTATTGGTTCCTTGTTAACGCATAGATCTAAGTTTTGTCATATTTTATTTTCATCTTTCAACTTCTTGATTTGTGTAAAAAGACTTTGATTATGTTTCCTTAGGAAAAAATGTTCTTAATCTATCTCTAACTTCTTGACTGTCTCGAAGGTCTTGGTTTTTCGATTGATCCTTTTTTAAACTCTTGATTTGTTCAAGAAAACTTTTATTAGGGCACATACTTCTTGATTTTTTTCTACTCACTTTTTGTGGAATTCTTAATTGTCATTTTCTAGTTTATTATTGCATCGCTTCTTATCCTTTGATTTTTTTATTTGTGCCAAAACATTTTGATTATAATATTTGAGGTGAGAATTTTCTTCATCTTTTTCTACTATTTTTTTGTTAAATTTTTCCTTGAGATATTAAAATTCATGTTGATTGCATTGTTTCTCCTCTTTTAAGTTCTTCAATTGAGTGAACAACTATTGATTAGTTTTTTTTAAGTAAAATTGATCTCCCTCTTGCATTTTTTAAAATGTTGTCTATGTTCATCTTAAATTGTGAATTTTTGGATGTACTCTTCAAATTGTGCTAGTGCATCTTTTAATTCTTTAATTTGTGACATGTCACTTTAATAATATGTTAGGATAATTCATCTCTTACAATATCGATAACTAACACCCTCAGTTTTAAAGGACCCTTGACATTTAAATTCCCTAGCACAAAAAAATCACTAAAAAGAAAAAGGATCATTTATGGAATTCATATTTCCCTTTTATTCACTTTCTTTCACTTGACCAAGTATCAAATAAAGTTGACCAACTCCCTTTATAACTTAAAAATGAGCACTTAGACTGTTGTGTTATAACCCCTTTTTTTCTTAACTACTATAACACTTAGGATTTTTTTTATAACCCCATTTTTATTCGTACTACTATCAGAAAGGGTTTATTTACTTCCACTGCTTTTAACTTCAATATCTTTGGAATATATTATTTTACTTTATTATATTGCTAATACAAATTTGACTAAATCTATTACAACTAGAATGAATGGTTATGATTAATGATTGGATGATTTGAGAATACCCCACTCTAACTATAGATATGTGGTGTGTAAAATTTATCACTTAATTTATTAATTATTTATCCTTCTCAATAATTTTGTATGTTCAGTGGGACCTTCTATCGCTCAAAATAATAGGGACAAAGGTGTTAGCGAACTCTATCTTGGACTAACGAAGGTTGTATCCTATGCAAATCACGACATTAAATAATACTATTATCCATTTAAAACATGAAACTTAAGCATTGGTTACTCAATTGATCTGTCACCCACAATTGTGTCATTGATAATATGTAGATGATGAATTGATATCATGATCCCTTCTCTAGAATGTGCATAATAAGTATTATATATTTTTTAGTGGCCAAAGGCTAGGTTTTTTGTCAAAGACTTAGAGGTAGGTTCAAAGAACTCTAAAAATAAGAGGGATGACCAAAAACCATATGAGACAAAGTCTGATAAAAATGTGTGGTAAAGGGCCTAATAGCAACGTGATACCATTTGAAACGAACAAAATCTGTTTCCTGAATACAATCAATAATTTAATGGTTGAATATTCAATTTAAACGTGATACCATTTGAAACGAAAAAAATTTGTTTCTTGAATACAATCAATAATTTAATGGTTGAATATTCAATTTAAATAGGACATCGACATATAATCCATAAAGACAAAATTATAAGTAGCGAATATGAGATATGAGATGATGATAAATACCATGAGATGGTGGTTTAAATAATCCTTGGTTGGTTACCATGGATGAATAGACATGTCACTTCATTAATTGATTTGTTCACTAATTATTATAATCATTTATTTATTGATATTATTATTATCATCATCAATTGATGTTTATTACCACAATAATGAAAATTGTTGAAATTATTCGTTCATCTATATCAATAATGTCATATGCTTATTTATATTTACTTATGTCTATTACAATAGTAGTGAGAATGATTTTTTTATCCATCTTAATAATCTCAAAAATGTTCTTGGCATCTTACTATTGAATATTTTATTGGTGGAATCAAATTATTTAAAGAAACCTTTCTCCAGATCAAAATTTCTACTACTTCGTACTTGAAAGAGATAAGCTACCTAAATGATGTTAGAAATTTAGAAAATACAATATAATGAATGATTTCATCGCATGTTTCACATGTCATAAATAAACCCATGTGATGTAAACTAGTTACAGCTGTAAACAAATAACCCTCTTAATTTCATATATATATATATAATATCCAATGTGTAATTTGAGTAGGAAAGTCGAGTTTTCAGAAGGTGTTGTTCAGGAATAAACACCCTTGTAACCTAGGGTCTGGGGTTACCAATGTACTTCTAAAACTTGCAGACAATCAGCTTTAAAGTATAGAAAGGAAATAGGAAGAGATGTTAGACTCACCTGATTATCGACGGTTGATCCAAGCTTTGTCTTTTCCCGTTCTGCTTCTCTCCAAAGCTTTCAGGGATACACCTCCTTCACCTACAAAGAGCAAATTCTCCAAGTACAAACTTATACATGTATATATGACAGGTTAGATAAACAATATATAAAGTGCTTAACCAAATATATTCATCAACCATGATACATGAAAGAGACTCAACACAAAGTTGGAAGAAGAATTCTCTTTATTAACAATCAGTGAATGAGATAAGTGTACAACCCAACGCCTGGAACTGCAAGGACTCCTCTGCAACCAAAGGACTCTGAGTTTTGCTGCTCCAAAGAATTCTGAAGATATACCACTAGCATAAATTTTCTCTCCAAGATTCATTCTATTAATGCCCTCCGCAAGGCCTCTATTTATACTTTGGGAAATAGAGAAGTTTCGAAGGTTGAGACAGTTGAGATGGTTAATGATTAGGGCTCAACTAATATCCATTAATCGTGTTTTATTATTTTTAATTTCGAATGGATGTGTACGATTTGCTTTAAGGGAAACCCGCGTACAGATTTGTATGGGGGTTGCAATGAGAAACGGTCGCGTACAGTTCGCGGGTTGTCAACGAACATAGTTGTGTATGTACGTGAGTTTCAATGGACATAGTCACATATGGAAATCCACACATAGAAAGATAAAATGGAAAGCTGGTTGGAGGGTGAATGCATCTCATGTCATGCCCATCTATAGTGTTTAGGCAACCTTCAATCCAAAAGTGTCCTTTTGTGTACCAACAGATGAAGTGTCGGCACTCAGACAGAGAAGTGCCATTTGGGTTGATAACACCATCGTGCTTGTCCCACCACCCCGTAGCCACCCCATCGTGCTTGTCTGCCTAGTCGCTTGTTGTACCTGTCCCACCACCTGATTTGTCGCTTGTCATCCCTGTCCCTGACTACAGTCCCACCTGTTGTACATTGACATGTATGTCTGACACACCGCCACCTATCTGACGCCCTCTTAGAGTGGAGGTCTATTCGTGGAGGTCTGTTTGGCATGGAGGTCTATTCGTGGAGGTTTGTCCATGGAGGTGTGTTCTTGGTCTGTTCGTGCTTTGCTCTCTTCTTGTCAGGTATTTGTTTTTGCAATTTTTTTTATAATCCGAACGTTGAACAATTGATTCATGGCTTGTTGTGGCCAATGGCTTAAATTTCTTTTTCATCGTAGTTTTTTTTTTATCTTAAAGTTTGCATATGTTAATTAGTATTGTAGATTTCTTTTAATTTTAATTTTAGTTCATAGGTATTATGAGGAAGATATTCATTGATGAACTCTGTCCCTAATCACTTTACTTAGCATAAGGGATTTTAGATGTTTTTTATATAAATAAAAAACAAAACAAAAATTATTGAGTTGATGAACTCTGTCCACATGGATAGAGTTGATGAACTCTCTCCATGTGGACAGAGTTGATTTACACTGTATACATGGACAGATTTGATGAATTCTGTCTACATGGAGAGAGTTGATGAACTCTATCCATGTGGATAGAGTTGATGAACTCTGTCCATGGATAGAGTTCATCAACTTTGTCCATGCAAAGTTCATCAACTCTGTCCCTGATCACTTTACATAGCATAAAGGATTTTAGTTGTTTTTATATAAATCATA
>LPNX010485254.1:234381-368825 GCA_001517045.1 Pseudotsuga menziesii | reverse complement strand
GCACTGAGAGTAAAATATTACTCAGCTCGAATAAATACATGAAAAATAATTACTTGAATCATTTTAATAACCCTTAACTGCAAATGCAAGGCCGATGGCTGATAAGAACAAACACAAATAACTGTAAAAGCAAGGCTTGCAGTCTGTATAAAACTATTTACTTTTTAAATAACGCAAAGGCTTTAAGCCTGTAAACACTGTTTTAAAATCAAAACCTGCAGTAAATAACCAGTCTACATCCACGGCCGTAGCCGGAAAAACTCTTAAAGAGTTAGGGTTTAACCCGAAACCAAAGTTTTACACCTATCAACCCTCGCCACTCTAATTTACAGTTAAACTATTAAATATAGCCTCGGCCCGGAGCCGTATAATCTTTTATCACAGGGATATACCCTAGTGAAACATTGAAGAAATCTACAGCTAGCGTAATTGCAGAGAAACCCAGAAACCGTTAAGTGCACCCTGTCAACATAACAGCAAGGAGACGTGCATCGAGAACCAGGCTTACCGGGAAGCGTTGAGCCATAACTCTTTTTGTTTTCAGCTGCGACTTTGAAGGGCAAACCTGCCATCGTAAGACAGTTGACTTTGAAGAGCAAACCTGCCAGCAAAAGGGCAGCCGTATGTTAGAAACCCTAACAGATTTAAAATCAAACTAATCTTAAATGATAAACAGTAATATATTTACAGCCTTTACCTGCGAAGGCTCGAACAGCAAGCAGTCAAGAACCAGGGTATTGGAACCCTTTCTTCACCGGAAGAATTGGACCGAATGGAACCCAAACTCTTTTTCCCAAAGGAGACGCGAATACTAACCACCGGCGTTAACAATGCTGTACACCTGCAAGACATGAACTACTGTACAGCCACGAGAAAATAATCGAACAGCACCTCGATGGAGCAGCACGACAGAGCACAACGAAGGATTAACACAACACAGCCCACGAAGGAGCAACACAACACATCACCACGAAGGGGCAGCACGGAGAAGAGCTGTAAACCAGACCGTCTCATAACAAAAGTCAACCAGCAAGAACCACTAGGGTTTGGCCGAGCAGAGCTCAAATCCCGCAGGCGAGAGGAGGACTGAAGTGAAATTGGAGGCAAGTCAACTTATATTCGCCCAATGCATGGCGAGGAGGCAGCCACGTTAACCCTTAAATTATTGCTAATGAGTGGGTTGATCTCTAATGTCTCTTATCATTGCCAAGGCCAACGAAATCATGGTGGGAAGGTTCCTTATGTTCACCTTCGACCTTGACCTGCATGTTGTTAAACATCATAATGTTAGAAATCATTTATATAAACAAACATCACATTGCATATATTTAAACTATATTTTATATATGTTAACCCTAGTTCGAGGTGTAACATGTTAACATTCATCTATGGTATTTAAACCTTGAATTTATATGCATTATGGTGATAAACCCTTAAACCATTAATCCTTGTTCTGCAATCATGATCTAAAAATCGACTCTTGTTATGTGATAAATTTAGTTTAATATTTGAAACGTAGAAGTTATATTGAGACCTCACTTGAGGTTAGATCATTTGATTATAGTATAATCAATGAACTTATATTACAAGACTAATGAAATTTAAGTGTAGTGTTATGGTCATATAAATTATGCAGTATATACCTTGCGACCAATCACCTTAATGTAATAATGTTAACAAGGAGTTTAACCCATACTTGTACATGTCAAGTGGTAATATTTTTATGAGATATTTTCTCAAGGAGTGACCATGTACAACATGAGCAGCAGATCATTTATCATGACTTATATTATTATAAATGTCTATGTCCTTAATTATTCAAAGAACTCTGTTTATTTACATGAATTGAGCTGGTGATAATAACCATTCAAAAAGGGCAACATTAAAAACTGTATTAGCCTCTTTTCAGCCTTTAATTTCGCTAATGAACTTTACTTTTGCAGCTTTTACCTAGTGCTTGTAATTCAAGAAATTATAGGCAATGGTTGGAAAAGAATTTTATGTAAACTGCCATCTTTACTTCTGAATGTTTATTCAACTGGAAGGATCATAGATATAACTGGAAATGACGATCTTTTTCTTTAGTGTCTTTTAACCTTTTTTTTTTTATCAATTTTGCTATGTATGAAAAGTAAAATAAGGGAGACTATACCTGTAAGAAGCTGAATAGTCTGATTAACATGCGATCTATTTATATAGTTCTCTACTGAAGGAACTTGGTAACAGCATATGATATTTTTTACTCTAGAATGATCTGTTAGCAGCAATCCCAAAACTTTACCTGTAGATCTGTAAGAGAAAGGAAAACTGTGTGCGTTAGCTTAATAGCTAAGTAAGCCCAGTTTAAAGTAGCATATCCCCTTGCTGTTGCAAACAGAGAACAATCAGAAAACTGAAGAGAAACTCAAGTAGCATTCCCAACAAGTATAGATCATACAGATACAATTTTAATAGCATTAACTAATCAGTATTTAACGATTGTGTTAACATATTTTTTATGTTATTTTAAAAGTTTTAAATTTTTTGAAAATTTCGGGGTTTTGACAGAGGGAGGGAGAAATTCCTCATAAAGGAAGCTGAAGTTCAACTCTGGATCCACCCATATCATCCTTCAGTCAAGGATTCATCAGATCCGTTCAATCTGGTGCAGATCTGACTGATTTCAATCAAATCGCCTGTGAATCCATTCATCTAGGATTTTGGATTTGCTCCATTATTCATCAATTTATTAATTAAAATAATCAATAATTGATTTTTTGGGGTTTTCTGACCTAAGTGATGGAAAATCACTTAAAACTAAGAAATAGTGGGTCTATAGGTTTAATGGGTGCTCTTAGCTTGAAAATGAGCACCTATATGACTGAATCTAACTTCCGAGCCCACTTTTATTACAAAACCATTTTTTCCAATTAAACTATTAAAAAATAGCCTAAGTTTTGGAAAAAATAAATTTTAATAAAAAACACTGAAAAAATATAAAAAATAAAAAAGATAGGGGGACTTAGACATGTTCATATGACTTGAACATGATGCCTAGCATGTTTATACATTGACAGATAGACTCTAATAACCTCAATAGGCCCAAATGCCAAGCTGACCACCCCAAATTTGGAGGTATTAAGTGAAAAACTCAGAAATCATTAGTCGTTTATTCAACAACCAATAATAACCAAGGGAAAAAACACCCTGGGATGATCGAATTGACAAATAAATTCTAATAGACCAAGTCTTTTATAGACACTATCATGCTAGAGCATTTATTACAATCTCCCCATGGGGTATGAACATGTGATATGGTACAACAAAGTTTCCCAGAAGCAAGACTGAAGGTCTTCTAAAGTCTGAACAAGCTATCCTTGTCTGGTTCACCAAGCTCACTTGATAAAAACCCACTAATTACAACTTAGGTGGTAACATTCTGGCTCCAACTATGCGACATGTGCTCAATCTGGTCTTTAAGGCAAGGAGAGGATACGAGAACACCAGAATCTTTGGTTTATATACCCTGTAAAAACAGCTCAACTTGACAAGAAAACCTCAGTAGCACAAGCTTTACATAAAAACCAAATGAACCATTAAGCTGATTTATTTAAACAAAATAAATGTAACTAACTAATGAAAAAAATTGTTTTATTATAGCTAAGTACAAAAACAAAAATGCGGAAAGTAAATGCTCTTTTTCAAGGAGCTTATTTTCCTACTCTAAGCATGATATAAAAAATGTTAAGTGTAATCAGAAATCCAATGTAACCACCTAAGCATTTATTAACATAAAAAAAAATTCCTTGTCTTTGCTTACCAGCCAAAGTAAGGATACTTTATTTAGAAAATGCAAACGTGTGTGATGATCTGGAAGGGGCGGGATGGATGGGAAATCATAGGCATGAATAATGTCGTCAAACTTCCTCCCAAACTGGTAAGTGCTTGCACAGGCTGCTTCTCTCCATGACTGGATAGGGTTGATGTACAAATCAAAATGATGAGGCAGATTGACTACACCATCATACTGATCATCAAGGCTTACTGGATGATAATTCACTGTATAAGCCCCAAGCGGCTCCAAATCATGATGAAACTCTATATGTGAGATGATAGTTGAGATTGATATTCTACTAACTGCATCACATCTATCTTTTCACAACACTACTTCTCCATGTCTTCATTATTGATACCTTTGTGTGGCTTTGCATGATATGACTCTGAATGAGCATATAATAGTTTTGAATGTTGCTTTTCCATACTAGGATTTTCCCAGGTCTCCAGATCCATGCTTCCCTCTATGGAAGTATAATAGATTGGACTTCCACAAATTTCTAAATAGACACTCCCCTTGCTAGATATAGCATAGATAGGATTCTTAATAAGATATCCACAAAAATCCCAATAGTCATCACCACCATCTATGTCAGATGTGATGGATTCCCCATTGCTGGTATCAAGTTCTGATATCAAGTTCTCTTTTTCTTCATTACTGGTACTGATATATGGCTGAGACTGATCATATGGATAAAATGCATGCTCCTTTTTCATATCAAAGTTTCCCAAGGCCACATGGTCCATGCTCTCTCCTTTAGATATGCCATAGACAGAACAATCAACAAAACCATCAAAAGTTTTTGGTTCATTATTTTCCTCTTTATTCATGTCATAGAATGGATTTTCCATGAATGTCCAGGACTCCTCATCAACATCTTTGTCGGAGATAAGGGAGTGTTAGTCACTTGTATCATGCTACAAGTTATACTTTTCCTCATTTTCATAGTCATCTTCCTCAAAGAAAAGGTCACAAGGAAGTAAACCTTCCAGACTGTCATATTTATATGGAGAACATGTAGGATTCCCATCATGTACATTACAGTTTTCATCATAAGTTTCACTATAAGATTATGTGATGGTTTCATCCTTAGGTTTGTACTGTTTAGCTGGTGATAAAGGGTAGGCATGGCCTACCATGTATATATGATCAGGCTCACTTGAAGTTGTTTCTTGACTACTGACCTAGAGAAGTCCATGTTCCATGACTTGATTTGCAACATAACAAGTGTTTTCTTGGTGGAATTGTTCACAGGATCTACACCATGGAATTACATCTTCTACCATGTTAGCTGAGTCTAACTGGTTTGGAATCCTAGGCTCTTGCTGAGGAAATTTATTTTGATACATCTGATTCTGTTTAGGATGAAAGTTCCTAGGTCCATTATTTCTTTCCATTGTGATTATTCTATTGGACATATGATTCAATTGTGCGGACCGATTTTCCATAAGTTGGTTTTGACTAGTAACCAAGTCTTTTATCATGTCTGTTACCTTTTCCATTGGATCTTTAGAGGCTTCCTTTTCTTCTGATTCAACGGCTTTACCCTTGGTCTCTTTGTTGCAGGAATTGTTTCCCCTAGTGTTACCTGGAATGTGGGACTTTCCTGAAGATTGCATATCCTCTTCTATTTTGTCGGCCAACTCTTGGGCAGTTTTCAGATTGGCCGGTTCTTTATCTCTCAATTGGTACCTTAAGTCACCGGTGAAGGCTTCAATGTAGGATATGAGGATAGAGGCATTTTTTGGCTTGATGTCTCTAGGAAGGTCCGCAACCACACACCTGAATTTAGTGTTAAATTCATCCATGGTTTCGTTCTCCATCTTCCTTATGCTATAAATGGAAACATGCAAATGTCTTGGTTCCTTCTTTTCTCTCCACTTATTCCTAAAACCATCTTGGAATTTCCTAAGATATTTATATGAATCATCATCTAGGTCGAGGTACCACTCTTCAGCATCATCTTCAAAGGATAAAGCAAAGAGATTCATTTTGACATCGTCATGGTCATGGGTAGCATCATTACAATAACTAATCAGGTGCTTTTCAAATTTTTGAAGGTGAGACTTGGTAGTGATGGCATTATTTCCCTAAAATATGGGGAGCTTCTTGATAGCATCTTTTGGAATGGCATGGGGAACACCTGCTATTTGAAAAAAGTCAAGGGGTTTGAATAATTTCGTCATTTCTTGAGATTGGTGAACATGAATCTCTACAAATATGTGATGGATGTTGGAGAGGGATTGGTCTCCTAAATTTTCAAGGCTTCTACGAGAAGTCTGCCTATTCAATGTTTCCCTAATAAACCTTTCGGGATCAAGGAGAGCATTGAATAATTGATGGCGGTTTCTTTAGGTAGAAATTCTTGGAGGGATGTTAGATAGTGGAGTCGCCAGATGGATCGAGTTTTAATTTTTATGTTTTTTAAAAAGAAGATCAATCAATTTTTTTTTATCTTTTTAGTTGTTTAGAAAAAAGTTAAGCTAAGTCATACACAGGAATAAAAAGATTTATCCCCGACAATGGCACCAAAAAGTGTTGCCGCCTTTCACACGCCTGGGTTACGTGGCAGAAATATTCAAGCCACTTGGTGTGTCCTTGGGAAAAAGTCTCGAGTCAAGGTTGTCGCCTTGTTCTTGACTCCTCCGTTTAGGCTCAAATCCTAATGAAGCCAAGGGGGTAGAGCCTATTAAGTTACTAAGGCAAAATTATTTAGTATGATGATGGTATTAAAGAGTAAGTTTTTTAGGAGTTTCGATTTAAAAATTGTCAACAACAAATAACATGATGAGATAATCACAAGTAAGCACGAAAATGACACCCAATCACATATAGATTGAAAGAAATAAATAGTATACTAGTGCCTTCAAAATGGAGTCGAAAAACAATTAAGAGTGCTTGCAAGTGATGGAATGAATGTTGTGCAATTGTATCTTGGTTAATTTTAAATTAATGTAAGAAGATGAGTAGTTTAACTTAGGCTGGGGGACTCCAGATATACGTAGGGGGTACTTGAAGTAAGTCCAAAACTAAACCATCATGGCTATCCGCAAGGAATATGTGGGCTGAATGGAGTCTCTGAGGCTGTTGTTCATAATGCACCCAAAGGTGTAATAGAGATCGGTGCCCCCAGGTCACTTTTCAGGAGTTCCCGTTTCCTTTGGGTATTTTGCCACTGTAATGGTTTGATCGAGGCGTTGGATTTTCACTTGATGGTTTGTCAATTTGGGTAGAGTGAATCCTAATTGTTATAGTCACTCAAGTTCTTTTGATGCATCTTGACTGATCAGACGAACCCCAGCCAAGTTCAGAGCATACACACCGGAGTCTTTGTTATTTTTAGTAAATTTTAAAAGAGGTGTTCTTGTTAAAAAGAAAATCCTCTAGGAACCTCTTTCGTTCCAGGTGGACCTCAATCGAGGAATAAAGGAGGGGTTTATTTTATTATGATTACTAAAACAAATGATGATATAATATGAAGCATAACCAAATAACAAAACCACATTTTTCTAATTAGACTACCATGACTCTTTCTTCACCTTTTAGCGCAAGAGGAGGCTCGTGGGGTAAGTATTAAAATTACTTTGAAACCACCAGATATGGAATATGGAAATTATTATAAGTCAAATTATACTACCCTATAGATTAGAACTACACTAGATTGAAAAAAGATGAACAAAATGTAAAAAATGACACAGACACAAATCCCCCGAGGGGGGATGGTGAATAGGCTCGAAAGAGCCTATTCAAAAAAAAAATTCCTTTTATTAGAAGCAATTAAAATATCATAAAACTGAAATTAATCCACTTGGTATTTATATGGAATGAGACCAAAGGTTTACAAATTGCAAAAATTTGAAATTTTTGGAAGACGAAGACCCCCTCGGGGGTTTCGAATGGTCCAAAAATGCTTTCCAAACAGTGCCTTATCCTATTTTATATTACACCATATAAAATCCAGCAATATTATCACATTTAAATATTCCCAAAATTACTTTGAAACTACTTTTGGATGAACGAACTTTTTACCCAAAAATTCTAAGTTAAAACTAGTTTTCAAAGAAAGGGAAAAAGAACCAAGGAAAGAAAGATTTCCTTGGGATCTTGGCCTGATTTTGGGGCAGCCAATATGAAGCAGTTAAATTGCTGAATATAATTTTTTATATTCTAAGGAAACAACCATGCATTCAACAAGCTTTATATCTACTTTCACAGCCTTGAAAAATGACAATTTTCCCTAAAACTAGATCTAGAATGCTTGTAAAAATTTCTTTAGGAATGAGATCTAGTTTTATGAGCTTTAAGGCAGCAATATCTATGTAATATTAACTCTGAAATTGATATATATAAACAAATTTAAAGCTGCAAAACAAGTAACCAAACTGATTTTGAAGAAATTTGAAGGAGGAAGAGGAAAGGAAGAGCGCTTGTTGCCGGGGAATGGATCTGCAAAGGAGACTAGTTAGTGGAATGCCGAGGGACAATTCCTTCACAAAATAGTAGGATGCCCAGTGGAGTCAATATAGATGCACAGTTAATCCAACCCCTATTACCTGAAAACTAACAAACAATCGTGCACAAAACCTTATGAGATCTGGATAGAAATATATGAGAGGGATTACATGCAAATAAACTTATGTAAACATGTATGATCTGAATCTTTAAGCATATATACTATGAGATATTGAAAAATCAAGTAACATTAATTGCCTAGCTATACTCCTATTGATTCAACTGAATCATTAATCCAAACAGGATTCAGATGCAGAAATTGAGAGAAAGCCAATGGTAAAAAGCTGCAAGACAATGTTAACTCCACACATATAAAAGCATTACATAGATTTGGCCTCCAAGGCTTCACTTTATTCCAATAGCAAAAGATATTACATAGTATTACAATAGCAATAACTCCTCAATCCAACTCTAACTAACTTGGAAAGGAGGCATCCATCCTTTATTTATACACAAAATTGAAACCCATGCCTAGAGGGGGCACAAATCCCAAGGAGATAGACCACTGCAGCTGAAGGAGAGTCCATCAATGCCTGATCTGAAGCTAAACTATGCTTCTACTCAGTCTAAATGTCAATTGAAGAGCTGATCTGATTGACACCTCAACCTGTTGACTGAAGCATCCACCAAAACTCATCCAGATGAGCCCACACGTGTGGAGGAGAGAGGGAGGGAAAAATTCCCCATAAATGAAGCTGAAGTTCAACTCTGGATCCACCCAGATCACCTACTTCAGTCAAGGATTCATCAGATCCGTTCAATCTGGTGCAGATCTGACTGATTTCAATCAAATCGCCTGTGAATCCATTCATCTAGGATTTTGGATTTGCTCCATTATTCATCAATTTATTAATTAAAATAATCAATAATTGATTTTTGGGGGCTTTTTGACCTGAGTGATGGAAAATCACTTAAAACTAGGAAATAGTGGGTCTATAAGTTTACTGGGTGCTCTTAGCTTGAAAATGAGCACCTACATTACTGAATCTGACTTCCGAGCCCACTTTTATTACAAAACCAATTTTTCCAATTAACCTATTAAAAAATAGCCTAAGTTTTGGAAAAATTAAATTTTAATAAAAACACTAAAAAAAATTTAAAAATTTAAAAAATTTAAAAATCTAGGGGGACTTAGACATGTTCATATGACTCGACCATGATGCCTAGCATTTCTATACATTGACACATAGAGTCTAATAACCTCAATAGGCCTAAATGCCAAGTCGACCACGCCAACTTTGGAGGTATCGAGTGAAAAACTCAGAAATTATCAGTCGTTTATTCAACAACCAATAATAACAAAGGGAAAAAACATCCTAGGCTGATCGGATTGACAAATAAAGTCTAAGAGACCAAGTCTTTTACAGACACTATCATGCTAGAACATTTATTACAATTCCCCCATGGGGTATGAAAATGTGATATGGTACAATAAAGTTTCCTAGAAGCAAGACTGAAGGTCTTCTAAAGTCCGAATAAGCTATCCTTGTTTGGTTCACCAGGCTCACTTGATAAAAAACCACTAAGTACAACTTAGGTGGTAACAGCTATCCTCTGTGTTAAGGTAGCATTTGCAGTCTTCTCATTTTGCAGCTCAACCTTAAGAGAAGCACTTTTGACCTATAGCTCATTATACTTGTCCTCAAATGTCTTCATAAGATCAGCAACATGAGCTTCATGTTCCCTTCCAGTGTTCTCAATCTCTTCCTTCAGCTTGGTTATCTCTTCTTTTCTCATGTCAAACTCCGTGTTCAAGGTGTTAACAACATGGAGGTTGGCACCTGTGAATGCTCCCAAAGAAGCAGTTGTATTTGCTGTATCTACATGTAGGTCACTAGACTTTTGAGTCCATACTATTTGATTAGTGACAGATACATCCATACCACTTTGATCTCTAGTCCTCTTTTTTCCCTTTTAACTACTGCTTTATCATACTTGCTGTAATAATAATCCCCAAGAGAGATGACAATGTCTTCATCAAACTCAGCTCTTGGACCAGTATATGGAGAAGTCCCAATCACTGTGGATACCAAAGAGGATGTCTGAGTGATGATGGGAGGGGACATGGGCATATTAATGTGAGTGGTGGAAGGAGAAATGTTTTGAACAGCAACTACCTCAGAGGTTGGAGAGAAGAGTGGGGTTGAATTTTTAGAGGATGGGAATAGATGATGATGACAGAGTAACTGAGGATAGCTGAAGAGGAATCCTAAAAAATGGTAGTTTTGTAGTTGCAGGTTGCAGCATGGGGGTTTGCACAGAAGTAGATGTGATAGATACAGATGTAGAGGTAAAAGCCTCATACAAAAGTGCTATCAGAATTTTCTCTCATTAATTGTTCTTCTATAAAGGGCCCTAAGGTAGGTGATACAATAATGTACCTACTTCCAACAGCTCTTTGTTTATTTACAGGGGTAGCAGGGATGGCATATGAACTTTTTACAGCTCGATCCCCTAACGTAGAGACCTGAATGTAACTATGGGTTGCAATTGGGTCTCTTGCTCGAGGAGGTTTCTCGGTATTTTGTTTAGGAATTTTTTGCTTCAAGCCCTCTTTCTAGAACCATTTGTTGAAGGCCTCGGGTGTGTATGTGGTTGAAAAGGGTCCAAGGCTAGAAACAGAGGATGAAACCCAGCCAAAGGCTTCAGGAAATCCCATGCAAGTATTACCCTATCCTCGATCTGTTTGGTGTGGTTAACACCCATGGATATTTGGCCTCCACCGACACTCTTTGGGTCAATGAGTTTAGGTTTTGGAAGGATCCATCTTCCTGTAAAGGAAAACTAGATTGATGAAAGAAGTAAAAGGAAAATGTAATCTATCTATAAAAGGAAATCTAATCTCTATCTACACTAATATAAGAGATGTATTTGGTTTGTTGACAAATCAACCTGAGATGTAAGAAAGATAAGCATTTAATCAGATCAACAAAAATGTAAACAAGATCATTTACTTATAATTTACAAGGCAATCAATTAATGGAAATTAACTGACAGCAACTTAAAATAAACACATTAAAGGTCAACCTACATTTAAGTATGTCAATTAAAAAATTAACATATATGTTATCTAATTTACTCTGTAATCATTTGCAGAAATAGATAAAGATTTTTGCAGAATAAAATCTTTAAAACTTTATCAATACATAAATCACTAACAGAGAGAAATCAAGGCTGTGAATAAATGCACTCATTAATTTCAAAGGACTGACAGTAATATTGATCCATCAGAAACCAGAAAATTCACGATTTGTTAAGGAAAATTAATCAAATAAATGACAAGAGATATGAAATAATATTATTGTTGTATTAAATAAAGTTTGCAAAAAATTACAAAACCTCAAGTAAATAGAGGTATCTCTAGGCTCTTGTCCAGATTTTTCCATTCCAAAAGTCCCTATTGCATCTGAAACCCACGCTTTAAATAATTATCACAAGGAGTAGATTCCCATCAAATTGGGATCGAAAAATCTAAATGAAACTAATATCCAAGAAAATCCCTCCATATGTTACAAATCCATAACAATTCCTCAATGTTGGGATAGTTAGCTGATTCGAGACCAAGTTTAGCATCACATTTATAATTTTCCATTTCATTTTTAGCTAACTTATGCTAGATGCGGATCTAAATATGGATCTTTTCATCAATAGCCAAAGCTTGTCGGATTAACTGATCCACGTCTTCAATGGTGATATGCTCGAGTAACTAGATTTTCTCATTTGCTTCATCTCGCTGTCGTTCAACCTGCTCGATCACCAGTCTTGGTGGACAGGCGTTCTCAATAAGATCCACTGTGGGAAAATGCAATGTCTCCATGATACCATCAACAACATACCACCTTCTTCCACACACAGCCTGTGCTTTCTTGGTAGTATTTTGAACCATCTCATTAAAGTCAAGTTGGGCACTTAGTACAATTTTGACCTTTTTTGGTTGAAAATTTGTTGAGGATAATAATGTTTTCTGGCTTGTCCTTCATGGACCTTTTCCAATCTAAGATAGCATCATAATATTTAGATGCTTGCTCTCTCTTTTCTACCTGATCCTCAAGGACAATAGAAATATTACCAAAAGCAATATAAGTTTCATAAATATGATCCATAGTTTGGAAAACCTCACTTATTAACTCATAATGTTCTTGATTTGTTTTGATATCCATTCTTTAAATTCCTCTTATGAAAACTTGGAGAACAAAGAGGAATCTGCAGTTGCAGTTGCATCTTCACATTGCTTTTCAAGTGAGACTATCCTCTGTGTAAAGGTAGCATTTGTAGTCTTCTCATTTTGTAGCTCAACCTGAAGAGAAGCACTTTTGACATGTAGCTCATTATACTTGTCCTCAGATGTCTTCATAAGATCAAGAACATGAGCTTCATGTTCCCTTTTAGTATTTTCAATCTCTTCCTTCAGCTTGCTTATCTCTTCTTTTCTCCTGTCAAACTCCCTGTTCAAGGTGTTAACAACATGGAGGTTGGTACCTGTGAATGCACCCAAAGTAGCAGCTGTATCTGTTGCATCTACCTATGGGTCACTGAACTGCAGAGTCCAGACTATTTGATCAGTGATAGATACGTCCATACCACTTTGATCTCTAGTCCTCTTTTTTCCCATTTTAACTACTGCTTTATCAGACTTGCTATAATAATAATCCCCAAGGGAGATAACAATGTCTTCATCAAACTCAGCACTTGGCTCAGTGGATGCAGAAATCCCAATCACTGTGGATACCAAAGAGGATGTCTGAGTGATGATAGGAGGGGTCATGGGCATAGTAATGTGAGTGGTGGAAGGAGAAATGTTTTGAAAAGTAGCTACCTCATAGGTTGGAGAAAAGAGGGGAGTTGAAGTTTCAGAGGATGGGATGTGGGTCAAAGCCTCATATAGCTCAGATAATACAGGTGACAGGGATGCTCCAGCAGGTAAACTAGACAAAGTATGAATGGATGAAAGGAGCAATGTTGAAGATGAGGAGTTAGAAACATAAGTAAATTGTGAAGATGTAGGGACAGGGATAAAATATTTCTTACCATCACCATTGAGTATATATGTGAATTATTGCAAATTTTGGTCCACCTCTACAGTTACAGGAACAGAGGCTATTACTTCTTCTTCTAAGTTAGAATCAACCAGATTTATAGTAGGCGTTGGAGAGGAAGAAACCTGCACCTTCATTCTTTTAAATGGATTTTTCTTAAACATTTCTTGATCATCATTTGGTTAAGTGACTGAAGTAGTCACCTGGATATCAGCAACAATCTGAGCAATTACAACTCCCTGAGTATCTAGCACAGAGGTCATTATTGCTAGCTTCTGTTTTGACTATTTTGAGGTATGCATCAAGGATTTCAACTACTGAGCAAGTGTTGCCTCTGGAAGGTCTTCCATTAGACCTTTGCCTCTGTCCCCATCTGAATGGGTTTCAACTGATGGAACTTGTTTTTCCTGGACTTCCTTTTCTTCTCTGTCCTTTCTTATTTTATCTAAGAGGTCCATTTGCATTCCTTTGTAACTCTGAATCCAGTCTTTAAGTTCCTTTTGATGCTGCAAGATGTCACTTTTCTCATATTTGCTTTTGGTTTTATCCAAGACTTCAGAAAATGTATTGACACCCTGGTAAATGGAATCATTGGGAAGTTCCTCATGATGGTAAGCAATTTTGATATGGTATTGCTTAAAGTGGGAATCAAGGAATCCCTTGGGATCATGTCTTCTCTTTCTAGCAAAGTCGAGCTTCAAGAAAACTATATGTTCCCCCAGTACTATAGCCTAGGTTGAATTTGGGATAACCAACAATCCAATGTTCAAAGGGAATTTGGGTCAACCTTTTCATTTAGGGACAATGAGTTTCTTATAAACCCCATCAGTGATAGTCTAGAAAGCCACTTCTTCTAAGAACAACCTATCGGGGACAATCCTGAGCAGCATGTGAACAGTGTTTCCGCCCCAAATCCTAACGTATGTGTTGATGTATTTGTAACTTCGGAATGTATTCATCTATGTATCTTATGTATTGTAACCTGATGTTTATTTCGGGATGTATCTATTATGTATTTGAGTCATGTTGTCATGCCCCGATGTTCTGATCGGGAGGATCAATAATGTAAACAAGTCATGTCAGGTCATGGTGGGTAACCCTCTTATTGTCTAAGTGTTAAAGTCCCCACAGTTTTGGGGCACTAGGGTTATTAGACTCTCCTAGTAGAGGTCAGCCCTAGTATGGTTTTAGTCATGTCGGGATTAGTATAAATAGAGAACTAGAGTCTCTATTTATCACACAAGTCATACACACTCAAGTGTAGTGCATAGTTGAGAAGGAGAAGACACTGGGGCTAGTCAAGAAGAAGATTACTGCTATTGGGAGATCACTTACTGTTTTGGGGATTTTACTATTTTGGTGTTGATTCTATCTCTGAAGAAGTTGCGGGGTTTTCTCCTTTATGGTTTCCAGGAGGAAAAACACTTTGTTCATTGTCTCTTGTGTTTTATCGCTGTACTTGATATTCTCTCAGTTAAAGATCCTAATAATGCTAGCTTAATGTTGAAAAACTAACATGGTATCAGAGCTAACCTGAGAAGAAGACACTGTGCAGTTGCGAGAACTAGGGCTTCCTAGTTTGTGGATCTTCCTCCATAGATTTTCAGCAAAAGTAAGGTGGAACAACTCCCCTCCTTAGGGCGCATATTTATGTCGAAGCCGAATCCAATTCTGAGGTTTTTTAGTTTTGGACCTGTCACTGCTGTTGGAAATTAGGGATTTTTATAGAAGAGGAATTTTTCAGTGAGCCCAGGCCTGGATTGATCTCCTCCCCAAAATTGAAGTTAGGGACAAATTTCAAGGCATTTGGGTATACAGAACTCCAGAAAAGCAAAACCCTAATTTGCTCCTAAGCCAGCTCTACAGGATTTCAGCTCAAGTATAAAATCTGGCATTTTGACCTAGTAAGATCTAAGATCTCTTGTATTTCCATTTGATATTCTCATTTTAAATATGTCTCATCATACCAAGCTTGATGAAAAGCTTGAGGGAGCTGATAGCTTCCGAGCCTGGAAGTATAGGATCTCCCTGGTCCTGGAAGAGAATGAATTAGACTCCTATATTCATGAAGAGGTTCCAGTTCCAGAGGGAGATGAGGAAAAGGCCTTACATAAGAAGAAGATGGTTATGGAAAAGAGGATAATTGCTGATTCTATCAAGGATCACCTTATCCCACAGGTGTCCTCTCTTAAGACACCTAAAGATATGTTTGATGCCCTAACCAAGTTGTTTGAAGGAAATAACATATACCGGAAGATGACTTTGAGGAATCAACTAAAGAATGTGAAGATTCAGAATGTAGAAACTATCCAGTCTTACTTCACAAGGGTTTCTCAGATCAAGGAAAAATTAGAAGCTATTGATGAAGAAGTGGAAAATGTAGAGATTGTGATGACTACTTTGAATGACCTTCCTAGGTCATGGGATGCTTTCATTCAAGGAACCTATGCTAGAAAGAAGTTACTCAAATTCAGCAAACTATGGGAAGAATGTTCCTAAGAAGAAGCATGAATAGCAGCTCAAGAAGAGAATATGGGAAGTGAAGACCAAGCTCTCATAGTTCACTCCAAAAGAAGCAGAAGAAGACATCATCACTTCAAAGGTAAGAATCCTCATCATAGAGATAAAAATAGAAAGGATCTATCTAGAATAAGATGTTATACATGTGATGAGATAGGGCACTTTGCAAAAGACTGTCCTAAGAGCAAGAACCACTCTGATAAGAAGAAGGGGAACAAAATAAGACATCATGCTCATGCTGCAGAGGATGATGAACCATCCAAGAAGAGATCCAGATATGAAAGTGAAGATTCTTCAAGCGAGGATGAATATGTTCTGATATCCACTCTCACAGGTAACATTACTCATGGCAGTGATGATTGGCTTATAGATAGTGGGGATTCCAAACATATGACAGGATTCAAAGAATCCTTTGTAAGACTATCAGAACATGAATCACCTCACAAGGTGAAGCTAGGATGTGACTACCAATATCCAATAAAAGGTAGTGGGGAATCTTCATACAAACTAGACTCCGGTAAGTCTCTAACAATGAAAGAAGTATTGTTTGTGCCAGGACTCAAGAAGAACCTTCTCTCCATTTCAGCATTGGATGCAAAAGGAATGCGGGTTGCATTCATAGATGGTCAAGTCATTATGTGGCCAAAAGGAAAGACTATCGATGATGCAGTGGTGATTGGAGAACAAGAAGGAGGCTTGTACAAATTGAAGGGCCATCCAAAACAAGCCCTAGTCCATGACACAGTAGATCCAAGTGAACTTTGACATAGAAGGCTTGCACATGTGCATTACAGAGCACTACCTATTGCAAGCAAAGCTGTTGAAGGTCTTCCATAATTTCAAGCCAAAATTGATGGTGTCTGCAAAGGATGTGCGAAAGGAAAGAATACAAAGAAGACATTTCCCAGCAGCGAAAGCAAAGCCAAAGAGATACTAGAAATCATCCACTCCGATGTATGCGGTCCTATGTCATCAAACTTACTAAGCGGGTATGCATACTATGTTTCTTTTATTCATGATTTTTCTAGAAAGACATGGGTTTACTTCATGAAGAACAAAGACGAAGTATTCAGTAAGTTCAAGGAATTCAAAGCCTTGATTGAGAACCATACTGAAAAGAATATTAAGACTCTTCGATCAGATAATGGTAGAGAATTCACTTCAAATGAATTCAAAGAGCTATGTAAAGAATAAGGGAATAAGAGGGAGTTGTCTACTCCTTATAATCCACAACAGAATGGGATTGCAGAATGGAAGAATATAACTATCATTGAAGCTGCAAGAGCCATGCTTCATGATAAAGATCTTCCTATGCATCTTTGGGCGGAAGCTGCCAGAACAACGGTGTATGTACAAAACCGTACTCCACATAGAGTACTCGAGAACAAGACTCTTGAAGAAGTCTTCTCTGGCAAGAAACTAGAAGTCAACCATCTCAGAATATTTGGCTGTCCCGTGTACATACACATTCCAAAGGAGAAGAGAACAAAATTAGATCCTTCAGGAAAGAAGGGCATATTTGTGGGATACTATGAAAGATCGAAGGCTTACAGAATCTATTTCCCATGATACAAGAAGATTGACATCAGCAGGGATGTGACATTTGATGAAGACATAGCCTACAACAAATCCAGAAAGAGACCTGCCGAAGAACTTGAAGAAACAGAAGCAGAAGTACCCAGAATTCATGATACAACCATGAACGAAGAAGCTCAAGAAGAAGATCGAGATTTCGAGGAACCACAATAACCTATAGATCCACCTATGGAAAAGAATCCTCATAAGAGGAAACCTGCTTGGGTACGAGAACTCATCCAAGGCACGGAAATATATGGGGCTCCAGAAGAAAATCACAGAGAAAAAAAAAAAGGACCATATCTTGCTTTGGGTATGTAGCCTTATTATGTGATTTCATTGATAAAGAACCTTCCAGTTATGAAGAAGTAGCAGAACAGAAAGAATGGAAGGATGCTATGATCGAAGAATATCAATCAATCATGAAGAATGATGTTTGGGATGTTGTCCCAAGACCAGAAGGGAAGTCAGTTGTAACTTCCAAATGGATCTACAAGATCAAGCATGCTGCAAACGGTAGCACTGAAAATTATAAGGCAAGATTTGTAGCTCGGGGTTTCTCTCAGAAAGAAGGAATAGACTTTGAAGAAACCTTTGCACCTATAGCCAGATACACTTCCATCAAATCAGTACTTGCTCTGGCTGCAGTGATGAAATGGAAGATACACCAGATGGGTGTGAAGACTGCCTTCTTGAATGGTGTAGTAGAAGAGGAAGTGTATGTAGAATAGTCACTCGGTTTTGAGACACATGACAGAGAGTCTCATGTATGCAGGTTGAAGAAAGCCCTGTATGGTTTGAAACAGGCACCCAGGACTTGGTATGGTAGAATTGACATCTTTCTATCCAGTTTGGGCTTTACCAAGAGTAAAGGATATTCCAACCTTTACTACAAGGTTGAAGATGGAAACCCAGTGATGCTTCTACTGTATGTAGATGATCTATTTGTGACAGGTACAGATGGGGTTATTGTTGATACGAAGAGAAAGCTTGCTGCTGAGTTCAAAATGAAGGACTTGGGGATGATGCATTACTTTCTAGGTATGGAGGTGTGGCAGAGTGCAGAAGGAATCTTCCTTGGACAAGGGAAGTATGCAGTAGAGATCCTAAAGAGGTTTGGGATGATGGACTGCAAGGCTATGACCACACCCATGGCATCGAACCTGAAGCTATTGAGTGATGCTTCATCAGAGTTAGTTGATGCTACGATGTATCGTCACATGATTGGGTTATTGATGTAATTGATGAGCACAAGACCAGAGATTTGCTTTATCATGAACACCTTGAGCCAGTTTTTGATAGATCCGAGACATGTTCACTTGACTACTGCAAAGCATATTCTGAGGTACCTGAAGGGTACAATTGATTATGGGCTCAATATGATGTGAATCAAAAGATTAATATGGAGGGTTATGTTGATTTTGATTGGGCAAGCAGTGCCATCTATAGGAAGAGCACTTCAAGGTGTTGCTTTAGTATGGGGTCAGGTGTGATCTCTTGGTTTAGCAAGAAGCAATCCTGTGTGGTACTGAGTATAGCTGAAGCAGAGTATGTTGCAGCTTGTTCAACTAGTTGTGAGGCAGTATGGCTATGGAAGCTACTGTCTGATATATTCGATCTCCAGTTGGATGCTACTTGTATACATTGTGACAACCAGATTTGCGTGAAGTTGTCATAGAATCTAGTGTTCCATGACAAGTTGAAGCATATCGAGATCAAGTACCATTATATCAGGGATATCATGCAGAGAGGAGAAGTGAAGCTCCAGTATGTTGCAACGGAGGAACAGATGACCGATGTATTGATGAAGCCATTGGATAGGCTGAAGTTCGAGTACTTCAGGGAGAATCTTGGTGTTCTCCAGATCGAGGTTTCCTCAAAGAGAAAGTGATGAGACCCATAACCATTCTGACAAGGTGAGAGGATTGGTTTCTTCCATGGTCAGATGTAAGGGCTGAGGCATTCTGTCATGGTGAGAGGATTGGTTCCTTCCATGTCAGATATGAGTGCTGAGATCCATAGCCATTCTAATGAGTAGGTCAGATATAAGGGCTGAGCCATTCTGTCATGGTGAGAGGATTGCTTCCATCCATGTCAGATATGAGTGCTGGCCATTCTGTCGAGCAGGACAGATGTAAGGGAAATTTCCATTCTTTGATTGGAGCTTCCTGGTGAGGTACCAGGAACACTCAGTCTAGGACTGAGTAGCCATTTTGATGTGATAGAGGGATGTGTTCCCACTTGGTCAGATGTAAGGGTTGAACCATTCTATCACGGCTAAAGGATTAAGTTCCTTCCATGTCATATGTGAGTGTTGGCCATTTCGACAAGCAGGTCGGATGTAAGGGAAACTGCCATTCTCTAGGAGAATGGAGACACCTGGTCAGTTACCAGGTAGCTTAGTCGAGGAGGACTAGGGGCCATTCTGATATGACTATAGGATTGGTTCCTACAATATCAGATGTGAGTGAAATCCATTTCATCATTGTGAGCAGGATGTGTTCCTTCCTAGATGAATGTAAGTGTAGAAATCTTTCATCATTGTGAGCAGGATGTGTTCCCACCTAGATGAGAGTCTTTCATCATTGTGAACAGGATGTGGTTCCAACCTGGGTGGAAGAACAGAGTTCTTCCATCATTGTGAGAAGGATGTGGTTCTAGCCTGGATGAAAGGGAGGAAATATTCCATCATTGTGAGCAGGATGTGGTTCCGTCCTGGGTGAAAAGAACAGAGTTCTTTCATCATTGTGAGCAGGATGTGGTTCCGGCCTAGATGGAAGTGCAAAACTCTTCCATCATTGTGAGAAGGATGTGTTCCAACCTGGATGGATGTGAGTACTATGCCCTTCTGACAAGTAGGTCAAATGTAAGTGCTGAATCCCTTTCACAAATGATAGTAGTTGTGTCCTATCATGCTGGTGAATGTGAGTGCTGGGCCCTTCTAACGAGTAGGTCAGATGTAAGTGCTGGAAAATACCTACATGGAGGCTAGGCCTGCAACCAGCATGAAAAAGGGCTAGCTCTGTAGAACTTCCTGTGATGAGAAGAATCATGAGATAGCACCAGGAATGATCCAGATAGAGTGATGATCGAGATCCAGTAATGATAGCCATTAATGATCTAGATCGAGTGATGATCGAGATCTAGTGATGATGATCGAGTAGTAATGATCCAGATCAAGTGATGATCGAGATCCGGTGATGACAACCAGTGATGATCTAGATCAAGTGATGATCTAGACCCAGTGATGATTCCTCATGATGATCTAGATCGAGAGATGATCCAGATCCAGTGATGATGCCTCATGATGATCCAGATCCAGAGATGATGCCACATGATGATCCAAATTGAGTGATGATCCAAATCTAGTGATGATATCCCATGATAATCCAGATAGAGAGATGATCCAGATCCGATGACTTGAAGATGAAGATGACTTGAAGACAAAGATCACCAGAGATGCAGATGATGAGATGATCCAGTTGATATAGAGAAGAAGACCAGTGCTGAAAATTGTGTCGAAAGAATACCTTCCTAGTTAAGAGGGAGTGTTGATGTATTTGTAACTTCGAAATGTATTCATCTATGTATCTTATGTATTGCAACCCGATGTTTATTAAAGGATGTATATATTATGTATTTGAGTCATGTTTTCATGCCCCGATGTTTCGATCGGGAGGATCAATAATGTAAACAAGTCATGTCAAGTCATGGTGGGTAACCCTCCAATTGTCTAAGTGTTAAACTCCCCGCAGTTCCGGGGCACTAGGGTTATTAGACTCTCCTAGTAGAGGTCGGCCCTAGTAGGGTTTTAGTCATGTCAAGATTAGTATAAATAGAGAACCAGAGTCTCTATTTTTCACACAAGTCATACACACTCAAGTGTAGTGCATAGTTGAGAAGGAGAAGACACTGGGGCTAGTCAAGAAGAAGATTACTGCTGTTGGGAGATCACTTACTGTTTTGGGGCTTTTACAGTTTTGGTGCTAATTCTATCTCTGAGGAAGTTGCGGGGTTTTCTCCTTTATGGTTTCCCCGAGGAAAAACACTGTGTTCATTGTCTCTTATGTTTGAATGTTGTACTTGTTATTCTCTTAGTTAAAGATCCTAATAATGCTAGCTTAATGTTGAAAAACTAACAGTATGAAACATACTCACCGACGTACCAATCACCCATTGTAGCAATAAAATTTATGGCTTCCACTAAAAATGCGGAAGCTTCCTTTTTGAAGATTGAAAAATAGATGCTGTAGAGGAAATGTTCAAATATATCATAGAACCTGGCTGCATAGTTTTTATCCCAAAATTATGAATAATAAATGGGAACTGAGGGATCCAGTAAAATCCATTTCCATCCCAAATTGGGATATTGGAACTCAGTGCAAAATACATCTGAAATGAAGGTTGGAAAGAAGAAATTGGGATTATTTCTAGCAGTGGCCTTCTGGTAGTCTTGGATATGGGTTTTGAGCTCTAGTGATAAGATGGATTCCCACCGGAAAGAATAACCCGTTGCTAAAACTTGATGAGCTACTGGAGTCCATTCATCCTTGAGCACAAAACAAATAGGAAGGTCATACATTTTGCATAACATGCAAGCCAATAAGGAATAGGGTTCTTTGAACCAAGTGATAGGGTAAAGGTCGTCAGTCCTCTACGAGAATTTACTAGGTTCTTGCATCCAATATCTTAACATTTCATTGAAATTGAACCTAGTCTTGGAGGCTTTAGAAAATTCTGCATTGAGGGGTTGTCTAGTCGATTAAAGGGAATAAGCCTTGGTAAATACCTCAGGACGGAAATTGGCTAGCTGTGACCCTTCACTATCATTGAAGGAACGATCTTTGGGGTTTGCGTGTTCCACAATCCATTTGACCGCATCATTATAAGGGAGGATAGTAGGTCTGGAAGCAATGGAGTGAAGTCCAGAATCCCTGATTCTTTGCTAGGCCAATTGGTTATTTTGGATATAAAAAAAGTCACCATTATAAAAAATTATGTAAACCCTAGGCCATTCAATCTGGTAAGTATCAGTGATTCTACCACTGGTGTCCGAGAAAATACCAAAGCTCGGGTCCTTGATTACCATATTCTTTTGGAGGCTTTTACAGCGGGTAATTATGACCATTCTTGGAATCGGAGAAAACTCTGTTTAAAAACAACGCGAAGCGAGAAATCAAATCTAATTCAAGCTAAACTACAGTAATAAATTTGAATGAATAAATTACAAAGACACTATCCTGTAATCAAACTAGACTGTGACAATGTTTCGTAGTAAAAATGAATAGAAAATTCATGCAGCACAGTAATTCACAACAGTAAAATGGTAAATAAATCGTAAAATACCAACCTATATATAGATTTTCCGCAGGTCAAATTAGGACTGTAGGATTAAAATAAATGGACAATCGATATTAAACCTTGTGGGATGCAGGATCATAACAAGAGATTTAAATTTTATTAACCATCCTACAATCTGCATTCCACAAGTTGCAGGTTGTGGGATCACACAATAGAATAAATCAATCAAATTACTACTGCAATCTGCATCCCCCAACTTGCAGGATGACATACTATACTTACAAAAATGTTCCTGCATACCGCATTCCCCAAATTGTGGGATGTGGGTTGTGGGATGAAACAAATTCTTTCAAAATATAGTCTTCCGCAACTTGCAAAAAGCACACAAATAATGCATAAATTCCTAAAATTCGACTAGATTAAATCATAGAAACCATGATAAACATTATGGGGACCCCCAAATGACTTAAGGAATTCAGAACATTTTTCTTTGTATCTAAAATTGGGGCTCATGATGTTTTGGATAACATGGGATCTGTTTTACCTACAACACGACCCCAATTCAAATCATGACTATATATTTTTAATAAAACCCTGGGCATCTCCAAAATTCATGAAGGGATCTAATTCATATCATGACTATGTATTTTAATATAAATCTGGGCAAGAATTCCCATACACAAATACAAGGATCATGTTAAACATCTTTTAAGTCTACAAATTGGCTGAGGAAAAATTCTAATGCCAAAGAAAAATTTAAAAAAATGATGTAATGATCAAAAATTTGGATTTAATTAGTAGTTGGGTGTTGTCCATGCCAAGCCAATAAAAAAAATCAAAGGTTTAATTATTAAATATGCATTCGAACCGTCAAACCAAACTTCGATAAATTACCCATTTAAAAATTATTTGTGGGCATTAAACATGAATGTCAGGAGAGGAAATAAATTGATTAATGACCCCAATTCCACCAAGAATTTCCTCTTTTAACGCCCTAAAACATGGAATAAAAATACAAAATAATAAGTGTTATGAAGTCACAAAATCTAGTTTACCATCATAAAAAAAGTAAAAACTTGAACCATTCATTAACACAAGAATTACACAATCGCCATAAAGATCATTGTTCTTCCTTTGTGGTAATATGCAGAGAAAAAATTGAGGTGGACCTGGAATTCTAGACTTCATCTGGCTTAGCATCCTATCCATGGTGTCAACAGGGTTCCTATTTTTGTCTTGAGACGATTCTTCTAGAATGCCCAAACAGTCGGCCATCATCTACAACAGACATTTCAATTATGCAATATCCCAACATGAAATATGTAAAATGCAACTGTTTAACTTATATGTAGATAACATACCAATCCTCTTCTGGAACAACAGTGCCGAAGTTCTCGTCCCATATTATTTATTTCATTTGTATGAACTCTTAAATTGAAACATGCAATTTCCCTTTCTCCATTAATTTTTGCTGCCCTAACCATAGTCTAAGAGCAGACGATTGGGATAGATTAAGAATCTAGAGTGAGGGAGTTTTAAATCAAATTTTCAAAATCTTCAAATGAAACCTTGTTATTGAAGTTCCACCCACCATTCCTAGGAGCCTCTTCCATCTTCCCAATCTTCAGCTGTTGAGAAACCACGCAATAATGAATCAATAAGATGGCTAAAACAAAAGTTCCTCAAATTATAAGAGGCACCAGAAAAAAAATATCTCTAATTATAAGAAATAGTATGATGCACATGAAAATATACAAGACAGCTGAAAAATAAGTTGCTTAGATAATAATCATAACTAAACAAAAGCATGCTTACACCGTAAATCCTCCTTCGAATGAACAACTAGAATTAGAATTCATTTCCCAAAATAAAATGCTATGAAGTTCAAGGCCCAAAATATTAATTATGAGCCTTGTGTGTTATGTTTCATGCTTACAACTCATGTTACTTTGCTTACTTTATCGGTAATGAGGTGCCTTTGGATAAAGAAGATGCATAGTGGGATGCTTCCCAAACTTGTCACTAATTAAAGGGAACTAGCACAAACTTGGGCAGTAAATCATATGTTCTATGGTTGTAAACATTTGTATAATGTAGTTCTATATTGGTGGAATGGAATAGATATCAACAGATCATTGTCCTAGATTAAATAGCACTAGCATAGACTTGGGTCGTAGCAAAATCTTATTGATTATAGGTCAGATTATGCACTAGATTGAAGCAGAGTAGAAGATAGAAAATTGGTTATATCTACATAGAGGCTAGATGTAGACCGTCTGGTATTACAACATCTAAGGCCTGGGCATGATTATCAAGAGAAGGATCTAAGGTGAGGCCAAATCTAGGTGATAACTCATATTTATCTTCCAACAACTCGAGTCATTGTCATGCATGTAGATTAGAATCATGTCGATATTGAAAGAGGAACTACATACCAAAATCTTGTTAGGGAATGCACATGAATTCATTTCAAAACATAATCTCCTCTGCTAAATCTGATTGATATCTATGAAGTATCTGCTTGTCTACACACTCCACTGAGGATGCTGTATGGGAGCGATTGTCCATAGAAATGATTCCTTCGCCAAAATTCTACGAAAAAACCACCATGATGATGGAAAAAATACCTTCTTCTCCTAAAATAAAACCCTATTAAGATTTTAAACCCAACTATATCAATATATAGGGAAAAAATCGGTCCCATTATGCCCCGATGCCAACATTTATGAAAGAATTTCTATAAAAAAATTTCTTCAAAAAGGAAATCCATGGGCTATTAGCACTGGTATTTATATTTATAATGGGATATTGGTCATATTTATATTTACAATGGACTACTGACACTTTTATTTATAATTACAAGAAAAATATTGGGTGAATTTCTATTTTTAACTTTCATCGCCAGAAATGGAGAGAGAATGAAGAATTTTACCATAATTTCTTTAAGCGAATTGCAGTTTTTCCCGGCTCTTTTTGTGAAAATCAAAATGCTATTTTCATATTAAATATTATTTTTTAAATAAATAGTGGACGAATATTTTAAAATTTACAAAATAATTCCATATAAAAAATTTCCCATTGAATTTTTCAAATCTCTTAATTTCTCCCATGGGCTAAGATTCGCCCCTAAAATTATCCCTAGTGAAAATCATCAAATAAAGACTTGGACAATTTTGCTTTACCCATTTCTGCTTTTGAAGTCATAGAGAGTTTAGAAGGCCAATATTATCTACTTCATATTCTTGATATTGGATGCAACCATTTTCATAATTCAATCCCTCATCATGAAGGTACCCCCATATATCTCTAAGAACAATTATGGAGTGAAACCAAGTGTGGCTGACATTAAACAAGTTCCCATTACGTCCCTCATTCTTTGAAATATCCCAAATTTTTCATTCCATGGGAAAACCCTTTTACTTCCTAGGTAACCATACAGGTTATGAGTTGAAATGAATCTTCACATGGTGAGCCACCCTGACCATTCTCAATCATAGGATCAAAATTAAATATCACTATCCTTCTAACTTCATGTTCAATAAATTGATATGCAATGACTGCTCTACCCAAACTCATGACATAGATTTCAACCCAAAAGTGCACTTCTTTCAACATCCTAGCATGAACCATATTGTAATCAAAGAGAGTCAAGATAATCTTATGAAAGTGCTTGACATATGCTCTAGTCATATAATATGGTGAAGTCACAGGTGCTCTAGCCAAACCAACTCTCATGCATAAAAATATTGAATGGTCATAATGGCAACAAGGATATGTTTTCTGCAAAATCTTTTATTTCAAGAGAATTTGATGATGGTAGCCAAAGTAAATATAATTTTTGGGAGAATAATTAACCTTATGCATCTCATTCCTTTTGAGAGGTGTATATATCCCACATACTTCTACATGAATATTCAAGCTGAAACAATGGATACCCAAGATGATCCCAGAGTCCCAAATAATTTTGAGATTGAGGAAGTGTCTCCTAATCCCTCCTCTACATTGCTTAGTGTCTCCATCAAAATACTTATGAAAACTTCCAACCCACCTAGTAGGATATCCTTGAGTCCATCCACCATATTATTTTCCATGTAGGAAATCAAACCATTCACTAGCATTTTTTAACACAAAATTTGACGGCTTAGATGTCTAATTTTCGACATATTGTTGTCGGCAATTTGACAATCCTCTTTATTTTTAAATGTTGGTTAAATTTTGGTATTTTTTGACAATGAAAACATGCATTGAAAATTCTACTAACATTGCTTCATAAAAATCAAAACTCTGACCCCACATTCCAGTGCATAGATATCGGATATCCAACTACGTTTGCTTCATAGTCATTGGAAATCCAACCAAACATTTAAGCGCATAGTCATAACTCAAACTAAGTTTTCTTCATAGACATCAGAAATCCAACCACATATTTCAGTGCATAGGTGTCGAAAATCCGATAATGTTTCCTTTATAAAGGTCAAATATCCAAAGCCTCCCCTTCATCGGTGGTATAGCAACGATGTCAGATTTAATGTAAATATGAACACAAATTTCACTTCAATTATGTCGGATATTCGATGAAGTGTCCTCCACTTTTTCATTGGTGGTATAACCATTTTTTCGGATTTAATGGAAATACGACCACAAATTTCACTTCATAGAGGTTGGAAATCCGATGACACTATGTAAATCTATTAAATATATATATATATATATATCCCTTTATATTTGGATTCACCAAAGAAACCTAGTGACCAAATTTTTAAGATCTTGTAGGATGTGAAATTCCTCATATACAATATTGGATATGGTATTCCTAATTCTATATGCCATATTTACTTCAATGGAGTAGCCAAGTGAAATTAACAGAAACTAGACACAGTTGCAACTCTGTAATAATGTACCACCTAAACCTCAACTTCCTTCTCAACCCATTACCAACCCCAATAATAAGGTAGTACATCAATTTGAAACTCATAACATGCGAGCTTACTCCATTTCCTAATTTCCTTGTAATGATATACACCTACGACCAGGGAGGGCAGTGGAACCCATAATTATTGAGAATGTTCCATCCTCTGTGAACGAAGCAAGAATGAATCAACAATTTGAGAATTCAGTTAGTACAGTAGTCCCCATTATTGAGGATGATGAAACCCCTGCTAAAATACCAATGGAAACATGCATTGAAACACAGTCTACACAACTGAAAATAGAACCACCATATATGCAACGTTTGACTTTGTAGAAGCAAGTGGAACAACCTCATTTCAATCTCCTATGGGAATTGAAGGATATTTATGTTAAGATTCCACTGTTACAGGCCTTACATGATGTACCCATCTACGCCAATACTAATAGGGATATGTGCATGAAAAAGAGACTGTGAGTGTATCATAAAACAATTTTAAAGAATGCATTCATTTCACATGTTGCAGCTGATCTAGAATATCAACTTACGCAGGTGAAAGGATCTTCCCTTGTCCCTTAGAATTCTTAAAAAGAACTACTACAATTCCCCACAGAAAATTGTACATAAATAAATAAAAAATTAAAAGATTTGATAGGGATTTTTTAGAATTGCATATAGGACTATGGATGGTGGTTCACCAGAAGAAGAACAGTCACAATGGGCCAAGCGATTGCAGGAATTCTAGTTGATCCTCCTCTTTTTGGACAACTCCTTGATTTTTTTAGAACGATGTTGGAGCGCTAGAAACTCCGTTAAACTCTGCCAACTTTTCTTATTTCGCAACGGCAACTCCGCTAAAATTATGCCAGATTTTCTTATTTCCGAATTGCAACTGCACTAAAATTCTTTTAACTTTTCCTATTCTGCAACTGCAACTCTACTAAAATTATGCCATTTTTTCCTATTTCGAAGCTGCAACTCCATTAAATGCTGCTGACTTTTCTTATTTTCACAGTTGCATCTCAGCTAAAATTCTACAAACTTTTCCTATTTCATGGTTGCAACTCCGCTAAAATTCTGCCAAATTTTCCTATTTTGTAGCTACAACTCCGCTAAAATACTGCCAATTTTTCCTATTTCGTAGCTGCAACTCTACTAAATTCTGTCGAGTTTTCCTTTTTTCACAATTGCAACTCTGCTAAAATTCTATCAACTGTTTCTATTTTGTGGCTACAACTTCTCTAAAATTCTACCAACTTTTCCTATTTTGCAGTTGTAACTTCGCTAAAATTATTCCAATTTTTTTTAATTCACAGCTGCTACTATGCTATATTCTGCCAACTTTTCCTATTTTCATAGCCACAACTCCGCTAAAATTCTTCCAACTTTTCCCATTTCATGGTTGTGACTCCGCCATATCTTTCCAATTCCTATTTGTGACTCCGACAGATATTTCCAATTCGTCGTTGCGACTCCACCATATCTTTCCATTTCGTGGCTACGACTCTACTAATACTTCAGCTATAAGATTGTTATATGTCCACTATTTTCTATCATCCTGCTCCAGTCTCCATGAGGAACATTATATGCTCATATGATCGTCATGTACTTTTGCGCCAACATGGATGTACTTTATCTGCCCGGTTAACGACACCCAAATCACAAAAGCATGTGCATATTTATATCCTCATGAATGATGCAACCATGGAAGGCTGATGGCTCAAAATAGTATTGAAATGTGTGGGTTCTAATCATAACCATAATTAGGCATGATTTGACATAACAACAATAATTATACCTTTTCATTAGTCCTCATTAGCAAACCTTGATGAGTTCTTCGTAAGGGAAACAAGTCAAAAATTTATTGCCTATATTCGTGATATGACCATCATTCTACCCAACTCATGTGAGATTTGGCCAATTGATTTTATCCCATAACCCTACCCATTTCCAAAAATAACCATGCGACTTTCTGAAAATAACCGTGCCAACTTTCAAAAAATACTTAATTGAACTTTGGTTATCCATTGTCTATTACTGCATGTTGTAACTCAAATGTATGAGTTTGGTAATTCTTGCATTTTCTAACAGAACTTATATAAAGGAAGCAATATGGGTATCCCAATGAGACACAAACCTGAAAACATAGCGTCTATGCAAGAAAATGGGGAATTATTTACCATCTTCTAGGAAGTCAGGTGAACACGGTACTTCCAGAGACTAAACAGATTCCATGTGGACAGGACACTGCAATTTTCTCTAAACTTGACCGATACTCACTCAACAGTTAGAGGATTGTGGATAGACATTACAGAAGAAATTGTGGCAGAAGTGACAAGATTACCACAAATTGGGACAAGATGGTTTGGTCGGAAGGCACCCAATTAACCGCAGTACGCGACTCTCTTGTAGCAAGAGAAATTGTTCATCCAATATAAAGGGGGAAATCACTGGAGTTGTTTCCAAGACCCTAGGATCAATTTGTTGTCTTTCTAAATAAATACATAACTAGTGAAGGGAGGTAGAAAATCATTTATATCTCTGACTATTGTGAATATTTAATTAATAGTATTATTTATAAATAAATAGATTATTAAGTTATTAGTGAAAGGGTGTAACCCTTCACTATGCTTGTTGAAGCCTTATAAAGGTGATATTATTGTAATTTTATAACTATAATATAATATATTATTCTTATTTATCATTCAACATGAAATTCAGATTCGACTATTAACATTCCAACCAAATACTGTTGTACCAAGTGGTATCAGAGCGGATTCGCTCCTTCGAGCTAAGCTCAGATTTGGCTCATCCTCCCTCTCTCATTCCCACATTGTTGTATCTATTGTCCTTCCTCCTCTTTGTTTTTTCCATCACCATTGTCATCCTTCCTATTCACTACCACTCCCTCCTCTTTCTTGCTACCTCCCTCCAACTCTTGTGAACTTACACCTACGCACCGATTCTTCTTTCCCCAACTGACATGCCTCCCTCCTCCAACTCTTCGACTGATGACTACACATATTCTAACCTGTGCATTCCCCCCTCTTGCTTGCTATCAATATCAATTCCATCACTCCACTCCATTCCTCCTCAGTCACTCCCCATGCCATGCCATCCTCCTACCAGTGCTCCACATCTCCTTCATTGCTCCATTCACGCTCCTCTACATGTGTGTTGTCTGATACTTCACCTTTGTTCTCCTCCTCCCACCCATCACCCCTCCTCCTTGTGCATCACTGCCTCCCACTCAGTGTACCCTCTCCACGTCCATTGCTCACCTTCTCTGCCACTTGCACACCCCTCCTTCCCCCGTTGACCTATGGATCTATCACACCCACGCTGTGTTGCTCTCCCACCCCATTGCAAATTCCCTTACTCTTCCACCCATTCCTCCTACCATCATTCCCACGAGTGCCTTCCATCACGCCAACCATAAAACCTGCAAAAAGAACAATATTTAATAAAAAATAAATATTATATAATAATATTATTATTATAATATTTATTCTTAAAAATTTAAAACTTAGAAAACAAAACTATATACCAAAATATTATATAGTTTATAAAAAATAACAATAATATTAATTAATTAATTAATTAACATTTATTATTATTCAAAAAAAAAAATTCCACCCCTCACAAGCCAAAATAGTGTCAAAGTACACATCTTTGCATACAACGTCCAAGAACATGGTGGAACTAAAAGAGAAAATCAAAAAACTAGAGGACATCAAGTCCCTCATCACTAACCAAAAAATCTTGAAGGAAGAGATGAAAAATAAAAATACAAAACTTAAAAAAGAAATCAAAGCCGAAGTTGTTCTGGTACTAGAAAGAAGGCTAGATGAAAATTTTGACATCCTAAATGAAAAACAAAAAGACTTGGATGACAAAATGAGTACCATGACTCAAAACATAAACACCAGAACATAGAACTTGAGCACCATGACTCAGAACCATAATACATTAATGGAGGTGTTACAAAAACTAATTCCTAGTATAGACCATGTCAGCAATCCAGACATGTTAAATGCCTCATTTTCTTTTTCCAAATAGGAAGCACTTGCCAAGAATCAAGAATATTTGCAAAAAGAAATAAGGATTAACAATGCGACGCTTAAGAAAGAGATTAAAAAAAAGTATTTTCAGATATGGAGGCACGATTAAACAATAAAATAGATGTTATCACTAAGATAGTAGAGAAGAAAAAAGACAAAAATCACCTCCAAGAATGAATCAGTTCAAATATGTTGGTTTCATCGTCCAATAGCTCCTAGCCACCATCAAACCGTAAAGCAAAAGGAAATCAATATGATCCTTGCATAGTGATCCACCTAAGGAAAAAATAGAGTTGTCAAAATACAATGGAAGTGAATACCAATGTGTTTCCTTGCTAAACAAAGCGGAAGAATACTTCGACATTTACAATATTCAATATGGCGAGGAGAAGGTGAAATATGCGTCAATGCATATGGAAGGGTACACCTATAATTGGTACTTATGGTGGAATGGAGACAATTTTTCCTACACCTGGAACTTATTCAAAAATTATTTTCTTAATAGGTTTCAAGGAATCAAAGAAGATAAATTTTTCAGTAAACTTACCAGATTAAAACAGGTTGGAAGCATGGAGGAATTCACACATTAGTGGGAATCCTTATCGACACGCATATTTGGGTTGTCTGATAAGCAAAGAATCGAAACCTATTTAGGAGGTATTAAATGATACCTCTATAAAGAATTAAAGTTGCATGGAATACCTAACGTGGAAGTAACAAGACATAAAGAAAAATTCGTAGAACACAAATTGGAAGGAATAAAAACAAGAAGCGATAACCATTATTGACAAGAAAAAGAGACACAATGTAGGTAGTGTGAAGATAATTGGTCACCCAACCATCAATGACACAAACCTCAACCATATTCCTATGAAATTGAAAATAATCTTAAGTCATCTAACAATTACTCTAATAATAGAAAAAAGAAGAAAAACATATGTCATCGATGCGGTGATGATTGGACCCCATGCCATAAATGTAGGAACAATCAGACAATACAGTGCAGAATCATCAATGGAAAGGAAGTGCAAGTATCTGCATAAGGAATCTCATCTGATTCTAATACTAACACTAAATCAGAATGAAGGATGACATTAGGAAAATACTCAATCTTTGAGGACAAATCTTTCCTAAGGGGAAGGCAATGTTGTGAATATTTAATTAATATTATTATTTATAAATTAATAGATTATTAAGTTACTAGTGAAAGGGAGAAACCATTCACTATGGTTGATCAAGCCTTATAGAGGTGAGCTTACTATAATTCTATAGCCATCATCTAATGTATTATTCCTATATCATTCAACATGAAAGTCGGATTCGACTATTAATAGTCCAACCAGATAAGATTGTACCATTGACTTTATCCTACTGTCCCATTTATGCCATAATAGATTAATCATATGCCATTTTATCTCCTAACATCCCTACAAAGCATGGCTCAATATGTAAAAGCATCTCAACATCCTATATCTTCCCTAACAAATCATGGATTAATCAAATTGTTAGTTTTGAGGGCCCTTGCACATTAGAATTTAACATGGGAATTATTTGTTCCTACGCCAAGGGTAGACCGAGAACCTGTATTGGAAATAGAAAGTATTGGGGAAGAAAGTGATGAGTGGAGATCCTCAGGTTCGACTTGGAGGAGGGATGGAATGTTAGCATACCAATTGGGGAATGTTCAAGAGGAAGGTGTGAGAGAAGTTACAGCAGCAAAAATTGAAACTAGAGAATCTGTAGAAGCTGTAACTGCGTAAGATGCAATGAAAGAGGAAAAAAATTGTATCGAGGAAATAGAAGGGGAGGTATAATTCCTGAATGTTGAATCCTCCCCTGAAATCAGTGGAACCATAATTCAGGAGGAGGAATTTCTTTTTGAAACTTGGAAAGTTAGTGAATTTTCCATCCATGCTTCTGAAAATGTGGAAATTCCTGTGTCACATAGAAGAAGGAAAATACCAAGTGTTAAGGGTTTGAAATTTGGCCCTGCAAAGAGGAGAAGGACTAGGGCTTCTACTGTTGCAGAAGAGGTACATGTAATACGACTAAATGTTGAAATTCATATTCTAAAACCCCCAGCATCCATTGTTACAGAAGAACCTGTTGCAAGTGAACCTCAAATTGAAAATTTACTTTTTGAGAATGAATTGTTAAAGGAAGAAGTACAAATGCTCTGAGATGAAGTGCAGATGTTGAAGGAAGATTTCAAAAGAGGGTGAAGACATTAAACACCTTGGATGAATCCACGGAACAGTCGAAGAATATACCTCCTATTTTGAAGGATGGTGACCATGATGAACTACTATGCCTTGAAAATGGAGATGTATTCAAACTTGCATGGTGTAGAGTTACAATGTTGGATATAACAACGTGGAAATTAGCACAAGCAAGATAGGGGAGAGAAGAAATACCTCCAGCCGAATCAATGGAAGAGAGGAATCCAAGGCTAAGCATAACACCTTATTAGGAATTGCAAGAACAAGAGGAAATACAATTCCAACTATTAAAGGACATTGAATTGATTCCATATCAGTCTCAATAGTCAGTGGATACAAAAATCATTCAAGAGAAATATCCGCATACTAAAAGAATTGAAATAATTTTGGAACAAGAGGTTGTTACATAAGAACCAGCACTCCAAGGATCAGACATCGAAGTAGCATCTCAAATAGTGTGTACTTTGAGTGAATCACACAAATTGGATGTCGTTACACAAGAACCAGCATCCTCAAAAATTTTTGTTGAAGCTGCAACTCAAACTGAAGTTGTTGGGGCTGAAACACAGAAAAGGGATGCTACTACACAAGAACCAACATTTCCAAAGTTGTTTGTTGAATCAGCAACACAAAATGAGGCGCCCGAAGTAGGGGTTGAAGTAGAAATTTTGTTGGACAAAGGAAAAGGAGAGGATAAAAGAGGAAAAGGAGCAAGAATTGGAAAAAAATCTTTATCTATTGCAACTTGAGATCAATAAATGGAAAGATCATACCACCTCGAGGGAGAAAGGAATGGTCTCCTTTTCTGAACATAGGAGGATTATCCAAAAGCTTAAGGATAAATGGGCTGAAGAACTATCCCAATGGGACAATTTGTAGAAGGAGCTACAGGAATAGAAAAATTATTAAGTTCCTAAAAGAAGAAAAAGAACAGCTGGGTAAGGACATGTACAGCTTAATTCAAGAATTATTGAGTTGTAGAGCTCCATCCCCATCTTATCGAGCTTTCTTATATGAACAGATGGTCATGTTTAAAATTAGTGTTCTTAATTGTATGCATCAACATGAGGTCAAGACATAATAGATGGTTGTCTTAAAATTTCTATTCCAAAATCACATTAATGCTTGAATTCAATTGAATGTATGTGCAATCTCTTTTAGATCAAAATATTGTTTTTTTATAACAAATCTTAAGAAACTAGTGAAACTGAGTGTTACAGAAAGAAACTTCCTATGGCTTAGGGGTACCATAATACATAGTATGACACCAAAAATCAATCTTTCCCAATACACAAGATCAGTAAGAAAATCTAATGCTAAACGATATAGAATCGTACCTTATTCCAGATGGTTGAAGTAGATCCCCATTGAGCTTTTCCAATGCAATTCCAATTATAATTTTCTTTCAACAAAAGCAATCAAAGAAAGGATGATATATATAAATGTGTTAGCACTACTCTAGCTTATATAAGCAATTAAATACATCCATGGATTCAATATTCATATTCAAAATGCACATGAATTGGACAGAAAAAAAGATATTTCTATTAATAAATTAGAGATACAATAGTGAACAACTATGTCAGTACTTCTATGAACCGGAGAAACAAAGTCCTCCACCTATGCTCCCACCACTTCAATCCTCCATCTCTCGATAGCAAGCTCACAAAGCAAAGGAAATCTTGGGAAGAACACTATGTGATCCAAGGGACAAAGGGATCCATACTCAAGTATAAGCAAAACTGAGGTAATAATGGACTATAGTTTCCTTACTCTTCAATTTCTCCTCCTTCAATGTATCCAAGGGGTTCCTTATATAGAACTCCAAAGAGGTAATGGAGGGTCAAATCCAAGTGTTCTCAAGGAATTTGGAAGGCCAAGAGTTAATTTATTTGGACTCATATGAGGAAAACTCCAAAATTATTTGTCATTTTGCACACATCCTGATGTACACAGGTTTGAGGTCAAAAGATGCATATACACGCGAATATTGATTTAAAAGTCACATATAGGTATAAACAAACAATTTTTGGGGATTATATTGGAACATCAAAGTATAATATAAGTCCATGGGGTCCAAAGATTTTTCAGAGGGACATGGAAGGCCATAAATGTGTGATCAACCATGTGTGGTAAAATCAACTATAGTAGATTCCCCCTAATGTGTGAGGTTAGAGGGATAACATGATGGCCGAAATACATTACAAAATCCATCCTAAAAGTGGAGTAATGAAGACCCAGGTGGAAGAACCAACCACTAATCAGTACAATACAATAATGAATCTCTGCATGTGACTGCAAATACATATAGCAGTCTCGGATATATAAGAGTACAATGGCCATGAATATGCATGATGTATAAAGTGTCATGTATGGTAATCTCCACGTACAATATACAACGGGTAAAGATATCCATAATGGATGAAGATATATGATATACACTAGAAACACTGGAATCAAGATCATGAGAGATGAAATCTCATGAATACTGGCACGATCAAGGAGGTAGCATATATGGAATGCCACCAAGCTGGAAGGTATTCTACATAAACCACTATGAGTACATGTCCTACTATGTGAATAGATGTGTCAAGGTCGAACATAGTAGTCCATCATTTGATTACTGGTCATTAATGTATACCGTTAACAAACGCCGGATAACCCACCAATAATGAAAATGGGAGTCAAGGTACAGAGTGGAATCTAACAAGTGTGAATAGATGTGTTGAGGTCGAACACTTTAAAGAATCCATCGATTAGGGTACATTGATGTATTCCCAAAATTGTCGATGGCGAGAGAACCTACCAATGATGAATTTAAGTCTCAAGGCACTCAAATGAATCTAGACTCCTATTCCAAAATAAATGATCTGATTTCAATGGAATGGAATCTGTTGGAAGGAGGGCATTAAGGCATCCCCCATTAACCAACACGAGGTACTCAGCAACGTTGCATAATGTGGAAGAACTCAATGAACAAGATGTGCATGAACCAGTAATAGTATCAAGAATGGACGGCATGCAAAGTCAAGATAAGTGAGGAATGGCTGACTCAGGCTTCAACTTCCTTCGAACAACAGCACAAGGCATGTGGTCACTGAAGGTAGGCAGCATGGACTTGATATGAAAACTGGGACATCTTTGTGACACAAGAGGCATCAATAGAGGCTCCATGGGGACTGGAACCGTAATTAATCGATGGAGATAAACTGAGCGTAATGAGTACAACTCCTAAAGTCAAACTAATAACCCAACCAACGAATGTTATATACAGTGCTCTATTTGAAGGAGACATGACTTGAGTGCTACCAAAGATAACATCTTTTCCCGTCCATATTTTTATGATTTTTATTTTTTGTACTTTTTCATATATTTTGAAAAACTTGAAAAAGAATAAAAGTGCTTTATAGTACATATATAGGAGGAGATGAGTGTCGGGGATAGGAAAACTAGTTCCAAGTAGTGGAACATACCTATGCTCAATGCAAGGAAACATGTAAAGGGGTGATAAAGATGAAAAGGATATGTAAAAGGCTCTGCTTGGCTAGACATGAGACAAGATCAGGCTATATGGCTTATAACTTTGAATCATGGAGTTTGCATAAAGCTCAATAAAAAAATTTTGAAATGCAATTACAACTTGATATATACAAGGGAGTCCCTATGGGGAAAATCTAGAATAAATTTGAAGAGGAGTATGAAGGTCTTGCTCAAGGACATGGCGGGACTAAAAAGGGTCTCTCACAACCTAAAGGAGGCATCTTAGCATGGGTACCAAATGCAAAAAAGGGTCTAAATAAGGCACCCATGTATAGGAAAGCTATATTGTTTGCATAATACCACTTCTAACAGCATCATGAAGGTTCTTTGATATTGTGGACTGGGTTTGTACCTAAGGTTAAGATGAAACGATCATAAGGTAATGAAAAATGCAACCGGATGTGAAATCCTAACCTATATGCTAGTTCATATGTTATACCTCTAATAGGCACAAACAAATCAAAGACTCGGTCAAAACGTGCTCAAAACGGGTCCCTACAACACCATATTAGTCCAAACGGTCCAAAAATGGTTAAAACGGGTCAAAACTATAGAAAGTGGGTAAAAACTTTGTATAAAACAGTGAAAAAATAATTTTTTCCATACCATTTGAAAATTTACCCACCATATTGCCTTTTATAACAACAACTTTAGAAGCTGATTCCGAGAGAATATGTCCACGAAATTGCCCACTGCCAGGTTCAGGTAATTCATCATGCCACACTCTTCCATTTGCATGCATTTATTTTGAATTTTGATGGTCAATTTTTTAACTTGGGCCATCCCAAAGAGGGCGGTTTCGGCCCACGTGAAAATAGGGTCTTTTTCAGCATATAGGGTTGGGCATACATGGAAAAAACCACAATACCCACGCATGTACACGACTATTTCGAAAACAATCATGTATAGAGCCGTAAACAAGGAATTCAAAGGAAAACTCTAATGGAACTTGTAAATTCTTGTGCATGATTGTTCTAGAGTGGAGAGAGCATGAACATGGAGATGTTGAAGAGGCCATGCAAGCTGATCTAATGGCTAACCAAACTTTGAGGCTTGTGGACTATACAATTTTTTCCTTCCTTGGAATCTTAAGGGAAAAGCGAAGGCTACTCCAGCTATAAGTAGATTACTGAGATCCCGACTCAGAGAAATTTCAGTTAGATGGGATTCCCCTCAGCCTCAAGGTTGAGGACAATTACTTCATTACAATATTGTACCATAGAGGGGAAGTGGTAATCCTATGAGATTACAGGCTAGGACGAAGTATCACTATAGATGAGTACATTATTTTTTATTACATCCCATATATAGAAAAGGTTGAGAGTCAAATCCTGACAAACTCGATCCAAAACATCAGGTTGAAGGCCATATTGTTGGAATTGGGAAAGATAGTGGGATTGGAATATCTCCACCGTGATTCAAGGCCTTTTATTTTCTATGCAGTGGAGTGTATGCGTCCTACAATATATGACTGGAGTACCTCACTATTGAGCAACATGAAACAACAACTTACAGACTATGAGATGGGGTAGGTGAGGAAATTTGGCTACGGAAGCATCTTGAGTGCTTTCTTTTTTGAGCATGTGTTGAGGCTAAGCCCAAGAGTTCATATCCCCCCAAATGGATTTCAATATTCGGCTCAGCTACACTGGGTAAACGTCATGTGGAGACTAGGAGGCAGGTAGGTGGCCAATCCCTACCCAACATAATTATTTCTCTGGTGGCATAGGAATATCATCACCATAGATGAATACCCCTATGCGGGGATAGACTTCCATGGAGACCCATACATTCCCATTTCACCAGGATCTCCATATGGAGAGATAGGTAATGAATCCCGACTCAAACTTGTTTTTTGAATTATTAAATTTTTTGTGTTTTTTTATATATGGAATCAAAAAGACATGTTTTTGGTGTGATGACATATAGTGATACTATGCCATGTACATGCATATGTGGGACCACAATGGAATGATGGTTTCCCTCGAAATCGTTGAAGGGGAAGAGGAGATGAGATCATGGGTGTGGATGTGGAGCATACTCTCCAAAGCATTCACACGAACTTTGTTCGATTGAAACATAGAGTTCCCATGGCGCAAGTCGAGGACTTTCCCAAGGCCATGGAGTGCTAGGTGGTTGGAGTACCACAGGAATGGGTTTGTTTATTTCACCATCTAGCTAGAGCTGTAGTTTGCTAGCATGACCAGCACCCTCCTTTCCCACAGGCTTAGAGGCTGGGGTGTATTTTTTGTATGACCATGTAGTATATATTGGTGGCTCGGAAGCCCCATTTTTGTATATGACACTTACGTATTATGAAACCACATTTTTGGACATATATTTTAATGAAAAATTCCTATGATGATCGGTTATCATTTTATTTACATGTGAAATTGTGTTTTTGAATGCTTTATCATTTGTGAAACAAAGGCCGATCTAGTGCATAGTTACCATATCAATCAACAACTTGATTAAAAATTCTTGTAATATGGATGTATGTTATGTTTTCAAATTTTTGTTCAAGCAACCTAACACACAAGAACCTTTGTAACAAATCTGGATCCCTAACATGACACAATCCATTACGATGTGAGACCACTAACTATGAATCAAAACGTGCCTCAAAAGAGTGAATAACATGTGAAATGACATCACACAATAACTCAATAGCGGCACTATACTTTGCAACATTGTTCGATGAAGGCCGTAGACAAACATCTCCTGAAGACAACACTTGACCTGTAGGAGTATAAATCACCCAAGCAGCCGATGTTGAGTTTTAAGTGTGGAGGCTAGCACCATCAGTGAATCCTACATAAACCGAAAACCATGTCGAATTCTTCCACAACAAACAAAATCTAATCAACAAACTCGATCACCATAAGTAGACCAAAAATACGCTATGCAAATGTACAATAATATACAACAAATTAGCCTCGACTGAGAATCATGCTTAGTACTTTTTAAGGTAGAGCCCATTTCTAAGCTCCGCCAAGGCTGTCCCTTCAGAATCGTCTAAATTGTAGGAACCTTTCTCTAATACCCACTTGATCATGTAAGGACCATTCCACATAAGATAAACTTTCCTACCCCCAATGGTTCCCTAGCTTGGTCCCACAAAAGAACCAAGTCACCTTCACTAGACCTCCTAGGATGGACAGACTTATCTTACTGGACCTTAACACGATGCTTGTTAACCTCAAGAGACACTAAACAATATTGATGCTACTCATAAAGCTTCTCTAAGTGGACCAAACACTCTTCCAATGTGGATGTCTTTGGTAAAAGCTCCACGACTAGCTTCAAAGAAGGGATTTTGCACTCAACCGGTAAGATCGACTCCACCCCATGCATAAGATGATATGGATAAAAACAAGTGGCAGTCTTAACCACGGTTCGATAAGCCCAAAAAGAAGGATATAACATGATATGCCAATTGGCCTTGCTTTTTGTGATGGTTCGTTGGAGAATGGACTTAAGTGACTTGTTCATTGCTTCAACCTGTCCATTCACTTGAGGATAGTAAGAAGATGAATGCTCTTTCTTATACCCTAACTTCGAAGACAACTCTTCCATCATCTTGTAATGAAAGTGCCTAGCATGGTCAGTGAAAATATCCCTCGGAATACCGAAACGGGTGATAATCTGGTTGAATACGAAATCTGCGACTGTCTCACCGTTGGATTTAATTGTGGGCATGGCCTTTTCCCCTTTTGTGAATTAGTCAACAACCACAACAATGTGATGGTGCCCCCTAGCTAAAGCTAGTTTGTAACCCATAAAATCGACCCCCCACTTGGTGAGGTGACTAAAGGTGATAATCGAATGAAAATGGACAGGATTTGAGTGCATATTCCGTGCAAACACCTAGCAAGGGTGGCACCATTTGACTGCATTAACACAATATTTAAAGATAGACGGAAAAAAATATCCCGCTCTACAAATATTTTGAGCTATAGAAATCCTAGATAAATTACCACCACATGCCCCTCAATGGCAATCATTTAGCACAACCTCAGCCTCTTCATGATCTAAGCAACGACGCAAAATGGAATCAACCCCACATTAACATAAAGTTTTGTCCACAATGAGGTAATTATTTACTACATGACATAGTTGTCGATGCTCATCTTGTGAGAGGTGAGAAGGAACCTTCAAGGTTTGTAAGTAGACAATAATGTCCCCATACCATGGGTCTGCAGTTGAAATGAGAAAAATGTGTTCATCAATGAAAGATTCCTCATGACCCTCTCCCTCATCCAAACTCGAAAAATAAGATATAAGCTCAGCAAAAATCAATGACTTCCTTGGCTTTGCCAAAACAAACTCAAGGTCAAATTCTTGCAATATCACAATCCATTTATTATACTTTCCCCCTATAATCCTTCTGGTAAGGACAAACTGAAATGGATTAATGTGAGATATAACAAAAGTCTGGCAAAGAAGGATATAATTCCTCAGGCATTGAACCACATGGACGGTAGCTAAGGCCAACTTCTCAACATGGGTATAACGAATCTTCGCATCAATAAGGTTTTGGCTAAGAGAGTAGATGACATGCTCATGAAGCTCCTCATCCTCTTGAACCAATACCATACAAATTGTCTCCTGATATGCTACCACATATATCAGAAACTCATAGCTATAGTTGGGTGGACTAAGCACAGGGGCCAATACCAAGGCTCTTCAAATCATCGAAAGAATTCTAGGCTCTCTCATCCCAGATAAACAGAGTTTCTTTCTTCAACAAATGCATGAAGCCTTTAGTAAAATTGGCATAATTGACCACGAATATTCACAAGAACTTCACCATACCTTGCAAAACCTGAAGATGTCTAATGTTACGTGAGGGAGACAATTGAAGTATTACCTCATCCTTCAAAGGATCAACCCTTATACACTCCTTGGAAACAATGAACCCTAGTAAGCAACCAACCTTCACGCAAAAGATGCAATTATGAGGATTTAAATGAATTTGATAACAGATACATCTTTCAAAAACCCAATGTAAATGATAAGGATTACGCACCCTCATATGAGAGTGAGTATCCAAGTCATCCAAATACACTTCAATAATATTTTTAAGAGTGTGGAAGGCGAATGTCATAACCCGTTGAAACATTTCTCCAGCATTTTTAAGGCCGAAGGGCATTTTTCTATATGCAAAAATACCTCAAGGACAAATGAAAGAAGTCTTGTGCTAGTCCTCAGGTTTAATCTGAATCTGATTATATCCAGAAAACCCATCCATAAAGGAGAAAACTTCTCTCCCCGCACACTCTTCCAAAATCTGTTCAATAAATGGTGTGGGGAAGTTATCCTTATGACAAGCATGATTCAAATCTCTAAAATCGGTGCATACATGGATCGCTCCCTGCTTCTTATCCACCGGAATGGGGTTTGACATCCACTCCATCAAGGGAACAGGATAGATGAAGCCAGCTTTGAGTAACTTCTCTATCTCTTCCTTAATAGCGAGTGCTTTCCTATGATTCATAGCATGCAAGTGTTGTCGAACAGGTTTAGCATCTAGATAGGATTTCATTTCATGTTCAACAATGCAAGGGTAAATTCTTGGCATTTCCTCATATGACCAAGCGAACACATCTTCAAATTCTTTAAAAATATCAGTGTATTCTCTAATCTAATCGGGGGAACAATCCACCCAAATGTACACGTTTTCAATTTTTCCAGGAAAGCAAGAAATATTGATAGGTATAGTTGGTGACAAGTTAGCCATGTTCCCTTCGGCATAATTTCTAGGAGAGCCTAATGGGACCACGGGCCTACCAATTTTCTCACTAAATATCTCCTTATAGTTATCACACTCAATATCATCAAGCTTAGGGAGAAAACAAGATCTATGATACAACTCTCCCCAAGGTTGTTCTAAACCAGACATAGCCTTGAGAATAGCCTCGTCTGATGGAAAGATGTCATTGAGGAAGTCATGTGAGTGAGATGACACCACTTCCCAAGAAGGAAGTGTATAAGGTTCCTCCTCCTCCATCCGTACAGAGGAAGGACTAGACTCTACAACCAAATCAAGATTAGCTTGATAAGCCACCATAGTTGTAGACAACGGCATGTCTATCTCGGAAGGTATAGAATCACCTGAATAACTCGGAGAAGGAAGAGTCCAAGGATCCTCCATATGCAAAGTGAAAAAAGGAACTGAACTCAATGACATTGAAGCCTTACCAAAATTAGAACCGATCATAATAATGAGTGCGACACAACTAAAAGTTCCCATCAATGAAGGATACATGCCCACCCCAACATTCTCAGTTGCTGACTGAGAATGATCGATAAACAAGATAGAAGCTCCCGATGATACTTTCGAACTAGAATTATCAAAGGTTTTTTTATCGATCATCACAATATTCCCATCTAGAGAAAAATAAACAACCCAAAAGAGTGACAATGTGATCACTTGCATGTTGTAAATCCAGTTCTTTCCTAGTAAAATATTATAGTCAAGGGACGCATCAATCACCTCGACCTCGATCGTAGCGGTCTTCCCTCCCAATTGGACCTCAAGGGAAGGAAGAATGTTGTGTGGCCAAAATGATCTTCCATCAAATGCAGTTAACATGGTTCCCAACTTAGACAATGCAAGAGAACCCAAACCCTTGCAACATGACAAAGACATCACGGAAGCCGCAACATCTTTATCAATCATTGTGTGCTTGATGGATTTGTTTATAAACTCTACATGAACCAAAAGGGACACATAGAAAGGAAAGCGAGGAAGGACTCCATGCTTTTTAAATTTGATCACAGAAGGAGGGCTTCCATCAGCCACCCCAAGAGTAGACAATAAGGCTTTCCTTTGTGAAGGACAAGTATGAAGCACTTATAAAGTAGACATCACACAAAAAGTCTGGACCAAATCCTTGACGATAGAATAGTTCTGGGTGGGTCGTGTCATGTCCCCACCACTCTAATTGGTGGAGAGGAGGCGACTAACATAGCTGCTAGATAATCTGAGAAAACTAAGCCCCATGAACACAATATAATATGTAATGAAACAAAATAAATATGCAGATGTCTAATTCATTAAACAGTGGGAGAAATTCATTCATTCACAGCATTTAACATGTTCATCTGAATTATAAAACAAAACACAAATGCAAGGATTTAAATACCAGAGATACTTATCTTAGAATAAGATTGTCCCACAACCAGCTATGTCGCTGCAACATTCCACCCAACCATAGGCCAGTGTGCTCATCAATCTCTCAACAACACTACCACCCCCAAGATGGGCATGATTTCCACAAAGAATAAGGGGAACTAGCAGGCTCACATGTAGCCAAGGATACACAAAACTCATCCAAGACAACACAGTTGGGTTTATCACGCTATGAAGGAGATAGAAAGGCTGACTACTAATCCAGTGAGATCAATTAGATCCATGGACACCTGCACCATATCTAGCTTGACTTCTAAAAAATCCACACACCCAACACAAAAAAGCATCCCCTTCTCTGCTACGCAGTCCCTCAGGCCATGCCTTCCCTTCCAGTGCTATTCAGGGTGAGAAAAGAAGAAATCCATCCCTCTAGATCTATGTGTGAGGTTCCTTCTTCCATTAGTTTTATCCATCTAGCTGAGACCCCATTTCCACTCCAAAAGTAGCTCAAATCCATAGAGTAGAGGCATACACAGAAATATACCCAATACTAGGTTCAGGGAAAAAAGTTTGGCAACCAAAACAAATTGCCAGGAAGGGTAAGAACAGCCCCTGTTATCCAATTCGATTTCCCAGGGATGTTTTGGCCCTAACATGGCCAAAATGGACTAAACAACACTCAGAAAATAATGGGTCTCTTCTCCCACTCACGGAATTTACCAAAAATGAGTTCCTTCTTGAAGAAATTGCAGAGAACAAATGCACTCATGAGGGAAAACACACAGCCACCAAAAAATGGGAGTAAACTCAACCACGTTGGTGCATCAAGAACTGTCTTCTATCGCATGAGCACATGAGGAGTTCTCCTGTGTGGGTAGTGAGTTGCAACTCCCTCTATGACTACCTCTAGACAACTCCCCTACGTGAATGTGGAATGGGTTTTCTTCCCACATGAGGGACTAAAATGCAATCCCTCCCTTCTTTGGGCATGCGTGAGTTCAAGGACTGGAAGCTCTACTAGAACTAACGGCTTCCCATGCATACATTTCCCCAAGGCAATAACTACCCAACTAACCCATGGGAATTAAATTGTTTGGTGAATAAGACAAGGAAAGTAGTTTCCCACTCGCTTGGGTTCTTTTGATGACCTTTGGATTTTCCCCATTGGCCCTAAAGTTTTAATATCCCCCCCCGCTATCCTTAGGAATCATGCACCCATCTCATTATTGTTGCATTGACATAGCTGGTTGTGGGTATTTTAATTAAATTGCATATGTACATGGTGTCCATCATTATAATGTGCCTGGCTAGAACAAAAAACCATCGGCATCGATTTTTAATTGTCGAAACATAAAATGATAAATCAATGGTGGGGCTTTTGCCTTTAGCTCCACACCATGGTTAATTACAATATATACATTTAATGCAGTCGAGGTAAAAACTGGGGTGTTACATTACCCTCCCCCTTTAATAGCACTATTCTCAGTGCTTCAAAAAAATTGAACAAAAATTATACACTGTCATCGCCTTAGTGCTCCACAGAACTGAAAAAAAATGGATGTGCTAATCGCATGGCATCCTCCAGCTCCCACATAGCCTCTTCAGGACCGTAGTGCTCCCATTGCACCTTTACCTGCCATATGGCCTAGTTCCAAAGCATTGTGACCTTCCTATTGAGGATGTGCATTGGCTTGATTTGGAACTCTCCCTTGGGTTCCACTTGAATCAAATCCCAATTTATCACATGGTTAGGATCATGTACATATTTCTTAATCAAAGAAACATGAAAAACATTATGATCTCTAGTGCTAGAAGGAAATGCAATTCTATATGCAACTAGCCCTATTCTTTCGAGCAATTCAAACAGCCCACAATATCTAGGTTACAGCTTGGCACAACTTCCAAGCTTCAAGGAACTCTTCGTTACCCTCACTCTGAGGTAAACATGATCCCCAACACTAAAATCTTTGTTCACCCTATGCTTATCTGCATAGCTTTTTTGTCTGTCATGGGCTACCTTCAGATTCTACTTGATCTTTAGAACCTCTTGCTCCATTTCCTTGAGCAATTATAGCCCAAGCACAACCCTTCTCATTGGATTATCCCAGGTCACTGGTTTCCCACCCTCCCACCATACAAAGCTTCATATGGACTCATCCCCAAGGATTCTTGTTGTCCATTGTTATATGCAAACTCTACCAAGTGTAAGTAATCTTCCCACTTGGTTGGTTTGTCCATCACATACATGCAAAGAATGTCTTCAAGCACTTGATTCACCCTCTCTTTCTTCCCATCAGTCTGAGGATGGTAGGAAATGCTAAAGTTTAGCTTTGTACCCAAATTTGCAAACAAACTCTTCTAGAAACTGGAAATGAACTTGACATCTCTGTCAAATACTATTGCCTTAGGCAATCCATGCAATTTGAAAATATCCTTCATTAATATCTTTGCAATGTCATCAGTATTATGCATAGACTTAACCGCTATGAAATGTGTTGCCTTTGTCAACTTTTCCACCACAACCATGATGGAATCATGTTGTCTCCAAGTCATTGGAAATCCTGTCTTAAAATCCATGGAAATAACTTCCCATTTCCATTCCGGAACTGACAAAGGCTGCAACAAACCTATTGGGTGTTGATTCTCAACCTTTACCTGCTGACATTTCATGAACCTTGAAATATATTCATCCATGTCCTTTTTTCATTCCTGGCCAAAAATACTACTTTCTGGCTATAGCAATCATCTTCTGATATCCTGGATGACCATAATATGGAGCTTGGTGGCTCTCATCCATAACCATTCTCCTCAAATATGTACATTTGGAATATATACTATGTTCTTATAAGTAAGAAGTCCATATTCTTCCAATTTATATCCCTCATACCTCTTCTCAATATTTTTCTGCTGCAATTTTCCTTTTACCTGCTCATACAATTCATCTCTGGAAATATGACTAACAAACTGTTGTCTCAAATCTGATTGGAAAATACTAAGAGACGCAGCATGCATTTCATGCACCTTCCTGCTGAGTGCATCATCTACCTTATTCTCCTTTCCTTTTATGTGCTTGATTTCGAAATAAAATTCACATAAAAACTCTGGCCATCTAGCTTGCCTAGAATTTAAAGTTGGCTGATCAAACAAGTACTTTAGACCACAATGGTCTGTCCTTAGCTCAAATATTCTACCCATCAAGTAATTCCTCCACATCTTGAGAGAATGTAATATGGCTGCAAGTTCTACACCATCAGTGTCATAGTTCTTCTCATGCTCCTTCAACTTTCCTGACTCATAGCATATCACGTGGTTGTCCTGCATAAGAATTCCTCTAAGCCCTTTGTCACATGCATCGGTACACACCACAAAATATTTCTCTGGGTCTGCAACTTTCAACACTAGTGCACTTGTGAGAAGATTCTTCAACTGCTAGAATCTTTCTTCATGCCTCGGTGTCCATTCAAACTTTATTCCCTTCTTTTGCAAAGAAGTGACTGGCTGTGCAACCTTGGAGAATCCTTCAATGACTCTCCTCTATTATCCTGCAAGTCCCATAAAATATCTTACATTTGTCACATTTCTTGGAGTGGGCCAATTCATAATGGCTTTAATATATTTTGGGTCTACAAATATGCTCTCATCCAAGATAATGTGACCTAGGTAATGAATCCTATATCTATAGAAGTATCACTTGCTCAACTTTGCATACAACTTATGCTCCCTGATCAATTGTAATGTCAACCTCATATGCTATTGATGCTCTTCCTCATTCTTAGAATAAATAAGGATGTCATCAAGGAAAACAAGAGAAAATTTGTCCAAATACCTGCTAAAGATACTATTCATAAGGCACATAAATGTATATGGTGCATTTGTGAGACCAAATGGTACCACTACAAACTCATAATGTCCATACCTTTTTCTGAAGGATGTCTTATGAATGTATTCATCCTTTATTCTTACCTGATGGTAACTAGATCTCAAGTCAATCTTGGAAAATACCTTTAATCCTCTCATTTGATCAAAGAGGTCATCAATTTTAGGTAGAGGATATTTGTTCTTTATGGTGAATTTGTTCAATTGTCTATAATCAATACACAACCTGAGTGTACCGTCTTTATTCTTCACAAACAGAACTGGTGCTCCCCAAGAAGACACACTCGGCCTGATATACTTCTTCTCCAAAAACTCTTGCAATTGCATCTTCAACTCTATAGTTTATGGTGCACTCATTATGTAGGGTGTCTTGGACACTAGTGTTGCTCTTGGCACAATTTCAATTGTCAAATCAATGTCTCTCCTTGAAGGAAGCCCTGGAATCTCATCCAGAAACACATACTTGAATTCTTGCAACACGTGAAATTCCTCCAATCTAGGAGTTTCAATTTTTGTTGCCTCCAAAATATGAGCTGCATACAACTGGCAACCTTTCCTACAAAACTTCTTTAACTGCATTGCTGAAATCTGCCTCATAGAAATCACCTTTGAAATGCCTTTCATAACTCTTGGGTTCCCTTCTTCATCCATGCATTCAAAAGTCTTATTATAAAAATCAAGATTTACTCTGTGAGCTTCTAACCAATCCATTCCGATGAGAACAAAATAGGAACCAAGTGGTAGAAAATTCATATCTACAAAGTGATCAGTCCATTCATGACCAATGGGCATTTCTCAACCACTTCACTAAACTTTCTCTTAGTCCCAATGGCTAGTTGAACTAACCAAGGTTTTCTATGCTTTACTTTCTTAAAAGCACAAATATCCACTACTCTAGGGGTAATGTAACTGTGAGTAGAACCAGGGTCAATCAAAATAGAAACGAATTGCTCGACAACATTACCTGCAAATTCAACCATAGTTGACTGGTGATCTTCCCGGTGGTCCTCGAGTGCTGCATAGATCCTAGGGACATTCCTTGCTACTTGACCCATTGTTTCTTCCTCTTGAAGGTTGTAATCTGGCCTTGAATTCTCATTCTCAAGTTGAAAATTCCTACACATGTGGGATCCTCCACATTTCCAACATTAGAGTGGTCCTCTATTCTGTTGTGGTTCCTTGGGATTTTCTCCCACCACTCTGGCTAGATGCTTCTCAACTTGGAATGGTTTCTTCTGCTGATTCTTGAAGTTAGAAGGCTTGAAACCTTTCTTCCTTTGGTTAGAATTCTCATTCTTTTTTTCCTTCCATGTCTTATGATAATTAGGTTTTCCTTTTATTTTCTCATAGCAATACTCATCCTTCCTTATTTCTTCTTCAAGAGTTCTAGGTTCATAAAACTCAATTATGTCCTTGTAAGACTGAGGAAATCCACTCAGGAAATGTTGGATCTTCACTTTTTCATATTCGATGTACTTGACATACCTCAAAAGTTCTAGGAACTTGTTTGCATACTCTTCCATAGTTTGTTGTCCCAATCTCATCTCATGGAACTTTTTGATCTTATCATCATAGTACCTTTCAGAGAGTTACTTCTGCTTGAAATAATTCTGGAACTACTTCCACACAATCTTCCTTTCATTAATCCTTTTCACTTTCCTGAATTTCTCCCACCATATGGATGCTCTTTCAGTCAAATGGAATATGGATACCCTAGCCTTCATATTTCCTGAATAGGCTTCGACTTGGAAATATTTTCTCATTCCAAGAAGCTAAGCTTCAGCTTCTTTTCCATTATTTATCTCACCATTAAAGGTAGGAGTCCTTTCCTTCTTAAATTCATCACGTGAACGGTTCTGGTAGCACCTCTTTTTCTTACTCTTGTGAGAAGAAGAACTTGAACCATCAGTGGATCCTTCAGAGTCAGATGACCCACTAGGATATGTCCTTCTTCTTCTTTTAGCAATGCTTTTACTTCCTTCTGCTCTTAATGTTTGGTCTCCAGAGTTCACCCTCCTGTGGATATCTATCAAACTATGCAACATGGTTGCATTCAGATGATTATACTCTTCTTGAGCCTTAACCAACCTTTCATTATCTTCAATGTAACTTTGCATCTCCACCCTTATTATTCTCATGGTGGCTGCAAAATCTGGGGGAGTATCTTGAAATCTTCTCCCATTAGACTTTGTCTCAGCATTTCCAAACTGAACATTTTTCCCCATAGCATCTTCCTCATACTCATTGGGGCTCTATGCATTATCTACATGTTGTAGGTTCTCATGGAGGCACTACAACCCAACTCTTGCAATATGCACTATGTGGAATGTTTCTCTTTGAAGGTGACTATAATTCTGCAAAATGTGTTGATAAACAAAATTGTTAGCTGCATAATCATTCACATGAATTCATAATTACTTACCTTGATCTGGAAAAATCTCATATTGACAACTTTCTTAAAAATAGACGTTTCTTTCAGAACAATGACTATCTGAAAGGGACAATGGGGGTCAAGGGGGATTTCCCCAAATTTTTTCCATTTTTCTGACCCTACAGATTTCACTGAAAGCCTCCTGAAAATCCCACTAAAAGCCTTTTGAATTTCCATGTCAAAACTCTGTTTCAGCGCAATTTTCATTTTTCCTCTAACAAGGCGTCTCCATATTCCTCCTCCACCCACCACTTCGTCGACTCTTTCTTCCTTTTCCACCTACCACTGTTGCATCTCATTCTTCCTTTTCCACATGCCATCGTTACAAATAATTCTTCTCCTTCTTTCCTCCGCGTTCCTACTCTGTTTTCCCTTTCTTTTCGCCGTCATCGGCTCTTTATTCTTCTTTCTTCTGCTTCCATTGTGGCTCAATTTCCTTCTTTTTTCTGCTGCACACATTAGAGGAAATTTCAACTAAAAATGGGCCTCTTAAGGAAAATTATAAAATAATAGTTAAAATAATAAAATAATATTTAATAATTTTAGAGGAAGAAAAGAAAAAACTACTTTTTGTGTTCGTATTTTCGACATATCTCCCTGTGTTTTTACTCAAATTTCGATCAGGAGAGCTCGTTGGATGTGAAATTAAACTCTACATCTAATGAGTACCCACTAGATATACTTTTTATGGGCCTGGCTACCACAAAAACAAGAAATACCTTAAAAAATGTGATGATGACATCATCATCACATTTTTTCAGGTATTTCTTTTTTTTGGGGTAGCGGGGCCAATAAAAAGTATGCCAAGTGGGTACTCATTGGATGTAGAATTTAATTCTGCATCCAACAAGCTCTCCTGATCAAAATTTGAGTAAAAACACAGGGAGATATGTTGAAAATACGAACACAAAAAGTAATTTTTTTATGATACCTATCCCCAAATTTATTTAAAAAAATTGTTTAAGAGGTGCTCCCTTTTTTAAATTTAAAGCATTTTGATTGGCTAATACATCATGACATGGAGATTGTATTATTTTTGGAAGGCCCATTTTAAATTGAAATTTCCTCTAATGTCAGCTCGAGCCAGCCGACACTCATCAGCTCCTCCCTGAATTGTCATCCACCGTGTTACGACTCATTCTCAAACTTACACCCACTGAAGTCTCTGCTATAGTGTAAAGATATTTTATTGTCATCCACTACTCATCAAATTTTCCCATCCAATGCTTGTCGGCGCAAACCCGATCTTCTAGTTGTCGCTACAGAAATCATTCAGACTTTCGCCCATTGCGCAGCATCGAAAATAATCCCATCGAAAGCTCTGCTTTTGCGGAAATAAATTTGGTTGTCATCCATCATTACGGCTCTCCAGCTCATCATCTCCTTCTTGCCAACACAGCCACTGAATAGACTCGCTTCTTGGAAACCCGGCCAATATACCCATACTTAGAGAAATTTTTGGAAAATTTCCCTATCTGTGCTTCTTTTATCTACTGACCATAGAGGTAATTCTACCCTCTGTCATATGCTCTCCTTGGCCCATTGAGGTCCAATGCTACAACCAAGTAGCTCTGTTACCACACTATCATGTCCCCACCCCTCTACTTGATGGAGAGGACGCGACTAACATAGCTACTAGCTAATTCGAGCAAAATCAGCCCCATGAACACAATATAATATGCAATTAAATAAAATAAATATGAAGATGTCTAATTTATTAAACAATGGAAGCAATTCATTCATTCACAACATTTAACATGCTCATATGAATTATAAAACAAAACACAGTTGCAAGGATTTAAACATAAGATATACTTATCTTAGAAGAAGCTTGTCCCACAACCAGCTACGTCGCTACAATGTTCCACCCAACCATAGGCCAATGTGCTCATTAATCTCTTAGCAACACTTCCACCCCTGAGCTGGGCATGATTTCCACAAGGAATAAGGGGAACACTACCAGGCTCACACGTAGCCAAGAATACACAAAACTCAACCAAGCCAACATAGTTGGGTTTATCGGGCTATGAAGGAGCTGGAATTAGAGGAATATTGGGGTCTAAAATGGGCCTCCTAAGGAAAATAATAAAATAATAGTTAAAATAATAAAATAATAGTTAAAATAATAAAATAATATTGATTAATTTTGGAGGAAGAAAGAAAAAAACTACTTTTTGTGTTCGTATTTTCGACATATCTCCTTGTATTTTTACTCAAATTTCGATCGGGAGAGCTCGTTGGATGCGAAATTTGATTTTGCATCCAACGAGTACCCACACTGCATACTTTTGACGGACCCTACTACCCCAAAAACAAGAAATACCTGAAAAAATGAGATGATGATGTCATCATCACTTTTTTTCAGGTATTTCTTTTTTTTGGGGTAGCGGGGTCCATCAAAAGTATGCAGTGTGGGTACTCGTTGGATGAAGAATCAAATGCATCATCCAATGAGCTCTCCCGATCGAAATTTGAGTAAAAACACAATGAGATATGTCGAAAATACGAACAAAAAAAGTAGTTTTTTTTAATGACAAATATGTCAATTTAACCATTATGGTTGACTTATTTTATTGAAATTCTATTGGTTCTTGAATTCCAACTCACAAAAACTTATTTTGGCACGTTTTCTTATAAGGCCCATTTTAGACCCCAAATTTCCTCTAATGAAAGGATGACTGCTAAGCTAGTGAGCTCAATTAGAGACATGGACACCTGCACCAGATCTATGTTGACTTCTAAAACATCCCATCACCCAACACAATGAAGCATCCCCTTCTATTCTATGCAATCCCTCAGGCCATGCCTTCCCTTCCAATGCTATTCAGGGTGTGCAAAGAATAAATTCATCCCTCTAGTTCTGTCTGTGAGGTTCCTTCTTCCACTAGGTTTATCAAGCTAGCTCAAACCCCATTTCCACTCAAAAAGTAGCTCAAATCCATACAGAAGAGGCATAAACAACAAGATACCCAATACTGGGTTGAGGAAAAATAGCTCAGCAACCAAAACAAATTTCCAGGAAAGGTGACAACAACCCCTAACATCCAATTTGATTTCTCGGGCATGTTTTGGCCCTAATGTGGCCAAAACGAACTCAGCAACACTAAAAAAATCATGGGTCTCTTCTCCCACTCACTGACTTTACAAAAAACAATTTCCTTCTTGAATAAATTGCAGAGAACGACTGCCCTCATGAGGGAAAACACACAGCCACCCAAAAAATGGGAGTAAACTCAACCGCTTGAGTGCATCAGGAAATTTTTGCATGCGCGTGAGCACATGAAAAATTCTCCTGCATGAGTAGTGAGATGCAACTCCCTCTGCGACTACCTCTGGCCAACTCCCCTGCATGAATGCATAATGGGTCTCCTTCCCACGTGAGGGACTAAAATGCGATCACTCGATTCCTTGGGCATGCGTGAGGTCAAGGACTGGCAGCTCTGCCAGAACTGACGGCTTCCCATGCATATGTTTCCCGAAGGAAACAACTTCCCAACTAACCCATAGGAATTAAATTGGTTGGTGAATAAGACAAGGAAAGTAGTTTCCCACTCTCTTGGGTTATTTTTCTGATATTTTTCTTTTCCCCATTGGCCCCAAAGGTTGAATATTCCCCCCCTCCTTATCCTTAGGAATCATGCCCCCATCTCATTATTGTTTCATTGACAGAGATGGTTGTGGGTATTTTAATTAAATTTCATATGTACATGGTTTCCATAATTATAATGTGTCTGGCTAGCACAAAATACCATCAACATAGATTTTTAATCACCAAAACATAAAACGATAAATTAATGGTGGGGATTTTTCCTTTATCTCCACACCATGATTAATTATAATATATACATCATATACATTTAATGCAGTCGGGGTCAAAATCAGGATGTTACAGCTCAAGCATTAGGATTGTGCCCCAAATGCTTTAAGACTCCCTTATGAGTGTGAGGTGGAGCTTCGGGCTTATCACTAGGTTTTTTGATATGCAAAGGGCTCTTAGGTGGAGTAGGTTCTTTCCCTAGGCCGGGTTGTGACATACCATAATCTTTGGAACATGTTACAACATTTTCAGCAGACATCATATTAATGCACCCATGGCCACTAACAATGTCCTATGGGTTTGGAGTCCCACGAGAAGCACCACCAAGATCCAAGGACCTTGAGTTCATATTCTGATTTTGTTGTAAAGGATTTTTCAACACAGTTGGGCTCTCTGTGATGAACATTGAGGCATATTCTATCTAAAGGAACAAGTGAGTAAGGTGATCCTCCCCATAAATCTTACAAGGAAATTTGACCTTACACTTAGGTTTCTTATCCCCCAGCATTATCATTTTTCTTGTCATTATTATCATTTTCATTTCTATTCTCACCCTTTCGATTGTTTTTACCTTTCTTTATATTCCTTACAAGTTGTTGGTTACCTTTCTGGTTCGATGACTGCATCAAAAGTACATCCGTCATTTGAGTAGGATAAGACAAAGTCGTAGCTTATCCTGACACAAGCTGTTTAATAGACAAATTGTTCATTTGAGTTGTAACCGATCTTGCAAGATTAGCACTTGCAGAGCCAACAATGCCATCGGCATGTGGCCCAAGTTTAAACTTTAGGTCAAAATTGGATCTAGGTGTGTTTGGTATAATCTCATACAAGATCCCAGACTGAGCATAAATCAAATCCAATTATTGATCTCTAAAGATAGCTCGTTCCTCATTTTGCACTATGTATTTGGAAACATCCTTCCCTATGTATGGAAATAAATACTTGAGGAAACATTCCAGAAATAAATCTGGTGTATGAAGACCTTAATCAATCTCTTCTGTCTATGCCACTCTTGAATGTGATCAAAGATATGGGTGGCTGAAATGTCGACAAGAGTTCAGTACCAGCATCGTAATGCATGGGTAGCTGAAAGTGATTGAGGAAGGTCATAGATAAGTCATTAAACGATGTATAAGTCCCCTTAGGAAACTCTATGTACCACTTTGTCACACAACCCATGAGGGTGTGTTGAAATAGCCTTAAACAAACCAAATCATGATTCAAGGAGTTCGAAGAGCACCAAAGGTGGAACTTCGTGACGTTTTCACCAAGATCTTCACCAGCCTTACCTTCAAAATTTGGAATTTCCAAACAAATATTGGAGGGAAGGACCAGCCATGTTAAGTCATGAGACACAGGATCATTTGTCAATATTGATAAGTCAGGTAGATTCAACATTGCAAGGAAAGGGAGCCTAGGATGAGACATTTGGTTCCATGCTCCCTGATAGGGCTGGTTCACATAAGTTTGATTACTATAGACACCATGGCCTTGGCCAGTGGGATATTAACCTTCTCCCATTTGACCCATATAGGGTTGCATATTATATTTTGGAGTACCTTAAGGTTGGGGTGCTACGAAGCCATAGTTAGGAGACTAATAATCAGGTTGATACCCAGATCCATAAGGTGTATAAGTTTGTCCATAAGATGCTCCATAGGATAGTCCATAAGCTGGTCCATAAGACTATTCATAAGATGGCACATACCTGGATGAAACATAAGGAGGCACTTGTCCTTGTGACACTACAATGTGAGCATACATGGAATGGACATGACTAACGGTAGACCTCTGGCCCGAAATACCATGTGAGTTAGGAGGATGTGTCATCAAAAATGCATTTGAAGGAACCAGTGTTGAAGATGATGGAATATGGGAAGGGATGTAAATTGTTCCCACAATATTCACATGTTTAGGATCAATCCCCTAAATGAGAACGATAGTGATAGGCCTAGGATGTGTGTGTGAAGGTCCTCCCAAAACATGGATAGAAGGTGCAATGTGACTAGCACTACCAAACCTCTCTGCTTGTAAAGGAATATAAATGCCCCTAGGCGCAACACCAATTTCAACACCCAATCCGACATTGGGTGATAAACTGATCTCGGGAAGGTATGGCATGCCATACCTAATTGTGCTAGTTCTAGTCGGTGCATGGTAAGTCTCATCGTGTGGACTATGTGACTGATACTAGCAGTTTTCATTCATGTAGCCCAAAACTTGTGATGGATCGCCAGGTGATGTACCAGCCACATAAGGTCCAGAACTTATCGGAGTCCCATATGTGCTCAAATGTTCAACCTCCCAAACAATATATGGAGAGTGAGGGCACTACGGGATATCAATCTCATGGTGACTCATGCTAAGATCGGTGTGTGAATTAAAGTGAGAAGTAGTCCTCTCAGACTATCTGGTTCTTTCTCCCAAAGGAGGAGGAGATGTATAAGGTGGAAGTCCTGCTAAACAATGAGAATGGAGGAGTTTCACACCTGGATCCACTATGACTCAACAAAAGAAAAAGACTCACTCTAGCTACACAACCCTAAGCAGTCTAGCATACACAGAGCACACTCCTAAGAAAATATGCATCCAAAAAACAAGCAAACCAAGGGGACGATATGTGAGCTCCCTAATGCAATAGGTATTTCTTTCCTAGAAGAGGATTGAGACTCCCATACAGTACAAGCAGAGGTTCGTAACCAATTACAGTGGTCCTCAACTTCAACATGTAAAGCAACTGTGTTGTCTAACCCCTACCTGGCCAGGACACCTACTTAATAACCTCTGGAAGTACCCCCTACGATACTTAGGTAAGGAAACTATGGTTACCAGAATATAATCAATGCGCAAGTAGAAATTTGTAGGAGGGATCGACCGTATGGGTAGGGTAGCAAAGCCCGAAGCTCGAAAGCACCAACCAGTACCGCAAAATCCCCCATATATGAATACGATCCTATAATACCTCCAGCACTCACAGAATGTGAACAAGGGCTATCCCAATCACAATCATGTGCATTGCCTCGTGCTTGACTCCTATGTAAGAGGAGCTTCATGAGAAACACTAATTATAGCAAGAATTTCTCACTGTCACCTGGACAGACACCTAATTGTTTGTGTCTAGTAGTCTTGGAGAATTGACTCACAATGAACTATTCCAAGACTCTAAATCCTAATCTTGTTGGTGAACCCCATAAAAGAAAAATGTTTAGTTCATTTTAATTAAGTGTTTATTTTAATGGTTGTAATTACTCAAATGGAAATGGTCATGCAACTAATAATATTGAGACTCAACATTGAAATAAATATGCACACCTAACAACGAATGCCAGGTGAAATTTTGTAGAATGAAAAACAGGGTATGCCATTATGTGAGATGTATATTCTTTCCTTGAAATGAGAATGCAATCATTCCTAAATGAACACCTGACTATAATTCAATAAGAAAAACCTAATGCAAGTACCATGCAAGTGCAAAAATGAAAGAATGCATAATGATGCAAAAGTAAAACATTTTTGTATTTTTAGAAATAAATGAGGTATAAAAAGAAATAACATACCCTACAACTCTCATACCCTACAACCACTCACAAACAGAAGCCAATCAAGGCACCAATATAAAAGAGACCTAATGCACTAATCCTAAAACAAAAAGGAAGAAATGGACGACAAGAACAAAACCTAATTGAAAATAAATCAAAAGGGGTCTTTGGTCAGAAGCAAAGGTTGTATATAGACACCAACAATACCTAGGAAGACTTGACAATCATTAAAAATCACCGAGCAACACTCAATCTCCCAAATAAAGCTCAAAACAAAAGCATATGTGATTCTAAGCAGTAAACCTATGTACATACACGGGAATTCGAGAGAAAACTACGTGTATACATGATTGCAATGAAAAAACTTGCATATAGGAAGGAAAAGAGGGAAAATTGATAAGCCAAGACCAAATTACTCCTACAAGAAACTACTGAGAAAACATTCCTCCAAACCCAACACAGAAATAGAGAAATAAAGATCAATTCAAGCACATTGTATGCCCAATCCTCTAAGAAAAAACAACTAGGAACCTCCCTAGTGGATTCTCCAATTCTGTTACGGGGAGAAACTTCCTATGGATTGGGGGTACCACAATAGATAGTATGACACAAGAAATCAATATTTCCAAATACACAGGAGCAGTAAGAAAATCTAACACTAAGGGATATATAATCATACCTCATTCCAGACAATTGAAGTAGATCCCCGTTGAGCTTTTACAACGCAATTGCAATTATAATGTCTCTCAACAACAACAAACAAAGCAAGCATGATATATATAAATGTGTTAGAACTAATCTAGCATATATAATCAATCATGTATAAGTAATTAAATACATCCATGGTTTCAATATTAATATTCAAAATGCACATGAATTGGACAGGAAAAGATATTTCTATTAATAAATCAGAGATACAATATTGACAAACTCTATCGGCACTTTTGCAAACAGGAGAAACCGAGTCCTCCACCTAGGCCTCCACCACTTCAATCCTCCATCTCTCGAATATAACAAGCTCACAAAGCAAAGACAATATTGGGAAGAACACTATGTGCTCCAAGGGACAAAGGGACGAAGACTCAAGTATAAGAAAAATTGAGGCAACAATGGACTATACTTTCCTTACTCTTCAATTTCTCCCCCTTCAGTGTATCCAGGAGTTTCCTTATATAACACTCCAAAGAGGTAACGGAGGGTCGAATCTTAGCATTCTCAAAGAATTTGGAAGGCCAAGAGTCAATTTATTTGGACTCAAATGAGGAAAACTCCAAAACTATTTGTCATTTTGCACACATCCCAATGTATGCGATTTTAAGGTCAAAAGCTACGTATACACACAAGTATTGCTTTAAAATTTGTGTATAGGTGTAAAGAGACAATTTTTGGGAATGATATTGGAACATCAAAGTATAATATGATTCCATGGTGTCCAAAGAGTCTACAGAGGGACAGGGAAGGCCATAAATGTGTGATCAAATCAGCTATAACATGTGACCATGAACTAGTAACAGTTCTGGGAATGGTCAACATGCAAAGTCAAGATAACTGAGGAATGGCTGACTTAGGCTTCAACTTCCTTCAAACAAGAGCATAAGGAAAGTGGTGATTGAAGGTAGGCAGCATGGACTCAATATGAAAACTGGAACATCTCTATGACATAGGAGTCATCAATAAAGGCTCCATGAGGACTGGAAGCATAACCAGTCGGTGGATATAAACTCAAAGTAACGAGTACAAATACTAAATTCAACCTAATAACCCAACCAATGGATGTGATATATCGTGCTATGTTCGAACACGACACGACTCGACTTCTGCCAAAGTTAACATCTTTTCCCGTCCGGCTTTTTATGTTTATTTTTTTTATTTTTTTAGACTTTTTCATATATTTTGAAAATATTGAAAAAGAATAAAAGTGCTTTATAGTACATAGCTAATAGGAGACGAGTGTCAGGGATAGAGAATCTAGTTCCAAGTAGTGGAACATACCTATGCTCAATGCAAGGAAACATGTGCAGGATAAAGACACTTAGGGGAAGGTCTCCTCCTGGTAAAGGGTTGATCAAGCTGCAAAGGATATATAAAAAGTCTCTGCTTGGATAGACATGAGACAAGCTCAGGCTATATGGCTGATAACTTGAAGTCAGGGAGTTGGCATAAAGCTCAATAAGGAAAGCAAAACTCATGAAATGCAATTACAACTTGATATATACAAGGTTTTCCCTAAGGGGAAAATCCAGCATAAATTTCAAGAGGATTATGAATCTCTTACTCAAGGGCATGGTGGGACTAAAAAGGGACTCCCACAACCTAAAGGAAGCATCTCAACATGGGTACCAAATGCAAAAATCAAAACAAAAACCAGAATATAAATTTACAAACTGAAATGTAAAATGATAATATAAATACAAGCATAACACAATTCATACAAAATAATGGGGGGCCTTCCAAACTTGGCATGCATTGTGGAAGACATCTATAGTACTAACTAATGATCTACACCATGTTCAAAAATATCAATGTCTTCTCATTGATTGATAACTCCAAGGAATTACAAGCACTCCTCCATTACAAATGATAATAGTTACCCAGTACAATGAATTTATCTTCTATTAAAGCTTAATTATTCCCCTAGATCCTCTACACACATTCATTTATACATTTAGACTCAGACGAGAAGATCAAAATTGAAACCCCCAATCCATGTGTCACTCAACAAATCATTTAATTTGGAAAACCATCCATGTAGAGGATCTGGAAAAATCCATCCCAATCAGATGTGAATTCTTCCCAATCCATTATGAAATTTCAAAATCCATCCTTGAATGGAGATAAATCACCCTGTTTGGGAAGTGGGTTTCGAACGGTTTCTCTAGATTCTTCACATATTTCTAATAAATTGAGCCCAAAATATACTTCTTGTCTTACTGATGGGAGTGTCAGATTAAGTGTTGGAACAGGTGCCGAAAATGCATAATTATGGGTTTGATTGCAAATGCACAAATGATTTAGTGTCTTCCTTAAGTTGCACCATATGTATTCAATCATGTACATAACAACTATAATTTAAATACATTTTACAGTTGTTAGCACCATTTATGGGCTAAGTAATTGGTAAGGCATTTAGCCAATAATGGTGAAATAAGGTTTGTAAATTTTCATATCATATGACCTTAAATATTGTTGATAAGGATATGCAGGTGTTTGAACGGACATTTCTAAACTATAAATGAAAAATAATTAAGAGATTTTGTTTTTCGTCCTTGAAAATGCATTCAAATGAATAAATATGTCCTTAGTTGAATAATAACTGCAAATGAATGTCCTGGATCTGTAGCGGACAAAATAAAAGGACAAAATTTATTTCCGCCCAAGGAAGGTCAGCAGCAGAAGTGCGTAAGAGGTAAGAACTTGGTTATGAAAGTGGAAATCCTGACTTCCACTTTCCGCAATATAGATCCAACGGCTCAGATAATTTTTGCACAGATTGATAGTGCAGAAAGGAAAAAGCGAGAGGAAAAGTGCTAGAAATCGAAAAGCAGAAGATACAAAGGTTTGGTTGTAGAGATTTATAACTTCCTCCTTCCACTTTCTGCAATCCAAGATCTGATGGTTCAAAGAGCTTCCGCACAGATCAACGGTTTGGAAAGGCGCAAAGGGCGAAAAGGGGAAACACAAATTTTTCAGGTATAAAAGGTTGATCTTCTTACTTCCGCAATCCACTAGATCCAATGGTCAAAAAATCTCTCGCATAGATCAACAGTGTGGAAACAAAAGGGTGGAAGAGGAAAGGCGGAAGATACAAAAGTTTGGTCATAAAGAGTTAGAATCCACCTTCTGCTTTCTGTAGTCTGAGATATGATGGTTCATAGAGCTTCTAAATAGATCAATGGTGTGGAAAGAAAAGGGCAGAAGCGTAAAGGTGGAAGTAGAAAATTTAAATTTTCAGGATGCGAAATTGGAAAACCCAACTTTTGCATTCTGCAGTCTAAGATCTGACAGTTCGAAGAGCTTCTGCACAGATCAATGGTGCGGAAAGAAAAGGGTAGAAGTTGGAAAGAGAAAGATACAAAATTTTGGTCGTAAATAGTTAGAAATTGGGCCTTCTACTTTCCACATTTCAAGATCTGGTGGCTCAGAGTGTTTCCACACAGATCAACAGTGAAAAAAGAAAAGGGCAGAAGTAGAAAGGCAAAAATATGAAGTTTTGGTTATGAAAAGTTAGGATCCTGCCTTCCTCTTTCCATAGCCCGCATCTTTACCTAAAAATCAACATATCAAAGAATGTCTTCCTAATATCGATGGTGTGGAAGAGGGAAACATTTGCACAAGATAATTATATGCCCCGGTATGCAGAAATGGATAGACTCGGAAGGTTTCAATGGTCCAGATCATCCCTGATCTCAGATCCACAATGGGAATTGATTCCATTGGTCTAACTTGCATGAAGAAAGTAGCTTTTAATATCTATGAAATTTATTAAAGGGTGGCATGTTTCAATGTCCCAAATCACCCTTGGTCTCAGATCAATGGTGGAAACTCTTTCCGCGGATCTAACATGCTCACAGAAAATCACTTTTCAAATTCATGGAATCATTTAAAACTTGGGGCATGTTTTAAAAGTGGAGATATAATCAGGGATGGATCTACAGTGTAATTTCATTCCATTGATTCAACATGAATAGGAAAATGAACTTCTAAAATATACGAAATTAGTTAAAGGCCTGCATGTTTCAATGGCTAGGATTGATGGTGGTGTAGATCAACGGCAAAGGTGAATTCTGTTAATCTAACATGCTTGTGAAAAATAACTTTTCAAATATGTAGAATCATTTAAAGGGAACACAGGTTTCGAAATATCAAATCAAGGTCGATATAGATCTACGGTGGAGATAAATTCCGCTGATACAACATGCTCATTAAAATTAACTTTTCGAATTCGCAGAATTTCTTAAAAATCAGTAAGTTTTAACGACATAGATTTAAAGGGGTCTTGATCAAGGGCTGGAAATAATTCTATGAGATGAAATAGCACAAAGAAATTCATGAGGATAATTCAACAGAATTTTACATAACGTTCAACTTCAGACACGTGTCTCTATATCCTTGTTTTGACTAAGGATCTATGGTCCAGAAGCAATTTCGCAAGTGAAGGTGCAGGCATGAATGAAGTTGTCACTGATCGCTCGAAGATTCTTTGAACTGTCATTTTTAGCAAGTAATCCTGAGTCCTTCTTGTCCAAATTATCCAACTAATCCATCATGTGTGACCCTGCGTGCTTGTCTATTTGGTTTATGATCATGGAGGATCCTCCAGGTCATTTCATTAATATTTTCAGTCTCATGTTGTAACTGTTTTTTCTTTGTTTTGAGGTTGGGCTTGGGATCCTAGGATAATATAAATATGCCCTCAATAGAGGAATACAAGGGTTTGGAACCCATCAGGTTCAGGGCTATGTAAATTAAGATCTTACCTTAATAAAATGGCAGAGCCAAATGTCGGCTTGTTGCTACAAAGATTCATGTGTATGTCATAGTTCCAGTCTGTAATTTCCTTTATTTATTGTGCATGTATTCTTGTTAAACTTTCCATTGTGTTTTCTTCCATATATGGAACTAGTGTGTAATAGCTTAGAATTCTTATAGTTTTATTCTCTGTCTATTGTTTCATATATCCACAAACCTCTTCAACCAAATTTGATGCAGAACTCATCTCGTAATGCTCTGTGTCAATGGACTATCATCCTTCCTTCTTTATCACCATACCGACTGCTATTTGACTGTAACCGAATACTACCTTTCCTTTGTAGAATTTCCCCTGCAAATTGTTCTATAATTCATATATGTATTGATCCATAGCCCATTGTATGTTTGCTTTGTTTCAACCAAAAAATTAATCTAAATTTTGTTTTGTTTGTATCTCTGGCCCTAATAAAAAACTATGAGAGATCCCTCTTAGAGAGGAGGAGGCCAGCTTCCATTCTCAAATTTCTTTTTCTGTTACCTTTGGATTCACCCTCCACAACCTAGGGTGCAATTCTAAGAGCTAACAAATTGGCGACATTCTCGGAGATGAAAGTGCAAATCATCCCTGAGAAAATGAAATTTTCTTAGTTCTACAACCTAGTTGAGCAGCCGGTCATAGACACATACAAGTTGTATATGCTATAACGATTCCACTGAAATCTTCTGTAAGGTGACTCCACTGGGGATACTAGCGGCCAAAAGGACTGATACGGGGAGGAGGGCTCAAATATTCCCTAGGGATGAACAAGAGAGTTTTATATCTGACTATTGATGGTGAACAATCGTCAAACATCCAGAAGGTCGTACCTCTTTCACCTGGAAACTCCATATTGATTTTGAGCAATATTTCAGAAGGAATCCTGTCTCCCAGTAGGCCACATACATAAGGTAAACCTAACATTGAAACATTACTAAGTGTGGAAAATCCAGAAAGATTGCTTAGAAATAAGGGAAAAGAACAGATAAAAATTTTCTCAGTTTGCTACTTCATCTTCTCAATAATTTCATAGCACTCATGATTTTGGGCGGGAAACAAATTTCGGAAGGTCCTTGTTCAAATCAAAATATGAATCTGATTTGAGGATAACACAATTTAATCCCAGTAGGTTAGATTCATATTTTTTTGGTTCTCTTTCACATGAACTTCAAAACTCTGTGAAACCTGAAGAAAGAAACCATATGGTTCAAATATTTTAGCCTTATATCCACCAACTGTTCAAACCCCTCTAGCCTTTCAATATCCTCCTCTTGTTCCAAATACCCCTAGAAAAATGGTTGCTAGGTTTGGTCAGTTGGCTTTACCTATTGTACTGCATGACTTTCCACAAAATTATGCCCAAAAAATTCCTTTATATGATGGAGATAGGAACTCCATAGAAAGACAACATGTTGATATTTTTTACCATTATTTGGACTTGGAGCTGGTTGAAGAAGATGATATTAAGATGAGGTTGTTTGTACTAAGTTTGTCAGAAGAGACAAAGAAATGGTTTAGATCTACCTTCTAGGTCCATTTCCACATTTGAGGCTTTCCAAGCTTTATTTTTAGAAATATGGGATGATAAGACAAGTCCTTTGCAGGTGCTTTCCCAATATAATAATCTCAAGAAAGGATACTTGAATCTATCCATGAGTTTTATAGTCATTTTATGAGGGTGTATAACTCTATTCCTACTGATATTAAACCCCTTGTAGGATCTGTAAAACTCCATTATGATGATGCCTTTGATGGTGACTTTTCATTATTATTGAGAGAGAGAAAATAAGCAAGTATTCCTGCCATGTTTCAAGATTCTTTAGAAGTGGAAGCTAATATGATGGCAAGTGGAAAAATAAAGCAAAAAGTAGAAACAAGGGAATCTAGAGAAGAAAATGCACCTGCTGCTTCTGCTATTTCTTTTTCAAATAATGTGAAATTTGAAATGATGTTGAAAAAAATTGAGAAGGTGATGGATAGGATAGCAATAGATAATAGACCATTGAACGGAGAACATAATGAACCTCAAATCAGAAATCCAAGCTTCAGAAGGCCCAATCCTCCTCCACCTCCAAAAATTAGATAGAGAGATATGAGGAATCCTAGAAATCCAAATGATCAGCAAATAAGGCCACCTTTCCCTAAGAATTATGTTGCATATGAAGAAAACACTAAATCTATTAAGGATCAAATTCACCATTTTGGTGATTTGGATTATGAAATATACCTCACTAAGGAAGAGCAAAGTATGTTTGCTCAGGTGGATGATGATAATGATTTTGAGTACCAAAGGGGATATCAACATGTTATAGATGATGCTTAGAGAAAGATAAATTTGAGAAATAGACCTGTTAATGTAAAGAAAGGATGGCTAAATCAGAATCAACCTTCTAGTAGAAAACATAATACTAAATATAAAATGGAAAAAAAATATAAATGAGACAACCAACACATTATAGAAACCTATTTCAGCCTTCAATTTGCAAATAGAGCTTTCAAAATTTAAAACTTATATTCCTTTCAATGAATTATTGAGAAACAGGGAATAAAAAGATAAAATAACAGATATGGTCAGGAGTCAAAAAAAATTTCACCATGATAGTCATGTTGTCTGTGTTGTTGATACTGACTTAGAGTTTTCCATTTTCTTTAATGATGACCTTCATTATGACCCTGAAATTCTTGTACCAAGTGAAGTTAAAGAAGATTAAGAGTTTGAGAAAAGACAAGAGGTTTTGGAACGAAAACGGAAAGATGATAAACCCAACATTATGCAAGAAGAGGGATATAAGGATTTGTTTTATGAAAAATGTGATCATCTTATCATAAATTTTGTTAGCGATGGTTTTAAGAAAATTTTCAGCCCACCTATATATGTTGAGTATTAAGGGGATTTCTTGGATGTTATGTCTAAAAGAAAAGTTGTATATTTTGTAAGTTCAGATCCTGTTGATGAAGAAAATTCCATTGCAATCCAAGGTCAAAGGGATGAAAATAGGGAAGATAGTGAGGGTGGTGGAAGTGACTATTTTCCTTTGTGTTATTCTCCATTTGAATTGTTGAGACATGTACTTAAAATCTCTAAACAAAAATAGGAATTTGAGATAATGGAAAATTTCATAAACTATTTAGAGGTGGAAGGTAAGCAGGATGATAAATCATACAATCAATCGCAGCATGTGGAAAAACCAGCACTTATGATGAAGATTTTACTTACAAAGAGCGACAAGAACTCTCAACGGAATGCTTCTTTAAACCTTTCAAACTCATAAAGTTCATCTCAAGAAAAAAGAATTTTGTTCACTTGATTGTATTGAAGAAAATAATGATATTTCCTTTGAGTCATTTGGAAGAAATAAAAATTCTAATTCTAATTTTTTGAATGAAGTATTTGATGTCTTGTTTGAAAACTATCGTGAAAATTCCTTTCAAGATTCTTTTGAAGATCGATCTAATATGGTACTAGATGAGTTTTTTTTTAGCAGCATGATTATGACAAGCAAATGATAAAAAAATCTGAAACATGTCATGTTCTTTATGATCTTGTAGCTGAATATATGGAAATACTTTTTAGTCAAGATGGTTGGTTAGGGTGTTTTCAATAATGGAGTGGATCACCAGGAATAAGAAGAGGACTCCAAATGGGATACTTATTTTTTTTGTAGATTCAGAAATTACTTTTCTTGATTCTATGGAAGGAAACAATATTATTTTCTTTGAAACACTTATAAGGAATCGGATTTAAATTATGAGATTTTATATGAAAAAACTGATGTCTAATTTGCAAATGGTTAGGAGCATTCCTCACATGGTTTTCTTGAATAACATTTGGCAGGATGCTAGAGGAGTGGCAGTTGGAGCAGTTCTATCAGGGTAAACAAATAATAGAAAATATTGCAGTTTATCATGATCCAGTGGTAGAATAAATGTAGAATATTGGCAGTGGTAATGGCTGGTTATATCTCTACTATACAGACCAATCCCTTTATCATAACTTCTTTCCATTAAATTTTTCCTTTATGTTTTTTATCAAGCATGAACAGAAATTCTATTTATGGGATCAAATGCTTAATTGGATTCACTAGAAGGAAGAAGTTACTTGACTGAGTATTGATGCATAGTAATTAGGATAGGTAGGTGTGAATAAGATCTACACGGTGAGCATTTATTTTACTAATTTTGCAGTTTGTTTCAGCATCAGTTTAGTTTTTTTTTCATATCATGTCGGGGATTTGAGGAAAAGGTTAGGAGTCTCTCAATGGATTTGGAACCTTGTCTATGAGGTTCTTCTCTACCTCACAAGGAGGATAACATCCCAAGTTGGAGCCAGTTGTTAGCACCATTTCTAGGCTAAGTAATTGGTAAGGAAATTGGCTAATAATGGTGAAATAAAATTTGTAAATTTTCATATCATATGACATTAAATATTGTTTATGAGGATTTGCAGGTCTTTAAAGGGATATTTCTAAACTCTAAATGAAAAATACTTAATAGATTATGTTTTCTGGCTTGAAAATGCATTCAAATGAATAAATCCTCCCCTAGTTGAGTAATGATAGCAAATGAACAGCCTAGATCTGCAGCGGACAAAATCAAAGGCCAAAATTCATTTCTACCCAAGGAAAGTCGAGAGTGGAAGTGTGGAAGAGGTAAAAACTTGGTTATAAAAGTGGTAAGCCTGACTTCTGCTTTCCACGGTCCATATCTGATGGATCAGACCATTTCCACATAGATCAGCAGTGTTAATGAGCTGCACGAAAAGGAAAAAGAGGGAGGAAAAGTGGCAGAAATCAGAAAGAAAAAGATACAAAGGTTTGGTTGTACAGACTTAGAACTTCTACCTTCTGCTTTCCGCAGTCTGATATCTGATGGTTCAAAGAGCTTCTGCACATATCGACGATGTGGAAAGGTGCGAAGGGAGGAAAGTGAAAACATAAATTTTCTGGGTATAAAAGGTTGATCTTATTCCTTCCACGATATGCCAGATCCAATGGTCAGGAAAACTCCCATACAGATCAACGATGTGGAAAGAAAAGGGTGCAAGTGCAACGGTGGAAGATACAAAATTTTGGTCGTAAAGATTTAGAACTTCCATCTTCAACTTTCTGTAGTCCGAGATCTGATGGTTCATAGGGCTTCCACATAGATGAACGGTGCAAAAAGAAAAGGGAAGAAGTTGAAAGGAAAAAGAAGAAAAGGTAAACTTTCAGGATGCAAAATTGGAAAACCTGGCTTCCGCTTTCCCCAGTCCAAGATTCGACAGTACGAAGAGCTTACATAGAGATCAATGGTGTGGAAAGAAAAGCGAATAATTCGGAAAGCAAAAGATAGAAAATTTTGGTTGTAAATAGATATAAATTCTACCTTCCACTTTCTGCATTCCGATATATGACAACTCAGATCATTTCCGCACAAATCAACGGTGTGAAAAGAAAAGGGAGGAAGTAGAAAGGCGAAAATATGAATTTTTGGTTATGAAAAGTTGGGATTCTTCCTTCCTCTTTTTGCAGCCCTCATATTTACCTCATATCAATGGCTCGGAGAATTTCTACCTAAGATCAACAGTGTAGAAGAGGGAAACATGTGCATGAGATACATAGGTGCCTCGGTATGCAGAACTGGATATACCTCGCAGTTTTCAACGGACCAGATCATCCCTAATCTCAGATCCAGGGTGGGGATTGATTCCGCTGGTATAACTTGAACAAAGAAAATAGATTTTCAGATCTGTGAAATTGCTTAAAGGGTGGCATGTTTCAACGACCCAGATCATCCTTGGTATTAGATCAACGGTAGAAATTCAGTCTATGGATCTAACATGCTCATAGAAAATCACTTTTCAAATCCTCGGAATCGTTTAAAAGAGGGGCATGTTTTAACATTGTAGATCTAATCAGGGATGGATCTATGATGGAATTTCATTCCACTAATTCAACATGCATGGGAAAATCAATTTCAGAAATCTATGAAATCAGTTAAATTTCTGCATGTTTCAATGGCCAGGATTGATGGTGGTGTAGATCAATGGCAGAGATGAATTCCGCTGATCTAACATGCTCGTGGAAAATCACTTTTCAAATCTACTAAATCATTTAAAAGACCTGCAAGTTTTGACGGCTCAAATCAAGGTTGATCTAGATCTATGACGGAGATAAATTCCGCTAATGCAACATGCTCACAGAAATTAACTTTTTAAATTCGCAAAATTGCTTAAAGATTGACAAGTTTTAATGGCATATATTTAAATGGGTCTTGATCAAGGGATGGAAATAATTCCGTGAGATGAACTAGCATAGCGAAAGTCATGAGGATAATTCAGTGGAATTTTATAGAATGTGCAAGTTCAAACAGGTGTCTCCATATCCTTGTTTTGATTAAGGATCGAGAGTCCAGAAGCAATTTCACAGGTGAAGGTGCAGGCATGAATGAAGTTGTTATAGACTGCTCAAAGATCCTTTGAACTGTCATTTTCAATAAGCGATCTTGATTCCTTACTATCCAAATTCTCCAACTGATCCATCATGCGTGACCCCACGTGCTTGTCTGTTTGGTTTATGATCATGGAAGATCCACGAGGTCATCATTTCATTAATATTTTCAGTCTCATGTTGTAGCTATTTTTGCTCCTTTTCGAGGTTGGTCTCGAGAGCCTAGGATACTATAAATATTCCCTCAATAGAGGAAGACAAGAGGTTGGAACCCCTGAGGTTCAGGGCTATGTAAATTGAGATATTCCCTTAATGAAATGGCAGAGTCGAATGTGGGCCTGTTGCTGCAAATATTCATGTGTATGTCATAGTTACAGTTTGTAATTTCCCTTCTTTATTGTGTGTGTCTTCTTGTTAAAATTTCAATTATGTTTTCTTTCATATATGGAACTAATGTGTAATAGACCAGAATTCATGTAGTTTTATGCTCTAGATATTGTTGTAGATATCCAAAAACCCCTTCAACCAAATTTGATGTAGAATTCATCTCTTGATGCTCTATGTTAATGGACGGTCATCCTTCCTTCTTTATCACCAAACAAACTGCTATTTGACTGTAACTGAATGCTACCTTGCCTTTGTAGAATTTCCCTTGCAAACTGTTCTATAATTCATGTATGTATTGACTCCATATCCCAATGTATGTGTGCTTTGTTTCAACCACAAAATTAATCTAAATTGTGTTTTGTTTGTATCTCTGGCCCTGATAAAAATTAGTGAGAGATCCCTCTCTAGAGAAGAGGAGGCTAGCTTCCTTTCTCAAAGTGGTTTTGTTGTTACCTTGGGATTCACCCTCCACAACCTAGGGTGTAATTCTAAGTGCTAACAACTGTAACATAATTGAAATTATTGTTAAGAAATCATGTTAAAGTGAAGTATATTTATTTTGCGATTTTTATATTAGAAAATCCATATGTATGTATTTCATTTTGTTTTAAAATGTATTTGGAAAGGTTCAATTTATGTTATGTTTGTGGGAGTTATGTAATAATTTCCAAGATACTAACCATCAAATTCTATCAAGTGGATTTGACAATACGGGTGAAGAAATGATGTTGTGGTGATGAGTTTAAAGGCCACAATTTCTTAATTATGAACTTAATTCTCTTATGTTAGCATCCCTATTAATTTAAATATTTTGAATTAATTCCTAGGCTTTTTAAATATTGATTCATGTGAAAAACTCAATGACAATAGGAACCAAAATAGGTATTGAAACAAGTGTTGGATGCCAAAAGAAAATATAGGGTTACATCTTATTTATGTGAAAAGAATGTAGATGACTACAAGCCTTAGGTCACATGTTTGATAATCTTCTAATTAAAACAATTGCTAGTGTGAGGACCAAATTAGCATCGTAAAAATCATATTTAATACATTAAAAATCATGAATTGGGAATATTTTACTTTTATTTATTTTATTTATTAAATTAAATTAAAAGAGACTCTTTAATATATTAAATTGTGGTGAAACGTGATGCCAAGATAGTGTAAAATAATTGAGAAAGGAGCAATTTTAGGGGACCATTAACTCGATAGTTATTAAAATTATAAAGACTAATCTCTGGGGTCGAATTACCATCCTTAAGATCTCTGTAGTGTTGGAATTCTAAGTATGAAGTGAGATTAACCTCTTTGAAACTAGGTGTGAATATTGCAGTAGGAAAACTTCTCTCATGAATGATTCTCTTAGGAGACTCTTGGTCCTTTTCTCTTGGAATGGTGGATCTTAACATCTTCTTAGATGGATCATTAGAAAATTTGACATAATCAAGACAATATTTACATGAGGCATGTTGGTCTCTATGCTCCTCACATAAGGAGGGAGAGGGAATAGCCAACTCAAGGATAAAATAAGTGTACTCTTTGATGTGCACCTTGGGAAATTTGGTTAAGGAAGATTTTTCCTGCATACCTTTATAATATGAAGTAGAACAGTATCGTTCATAATATCATGTTCATAGGTAAATAATAAAGAATGGGATGCAAAATAAGGTCTAGAAGAATGAGACCTATAAAATTTTGTGACTAGACTGCCTTGGCTTGACTATTCTAACACCAATTTCTTCATACCTATGGGAATTTGATATTAGTGTTTGCATGCCTCCTAATCCCATGACTGATTCTAGAGAAATGAACTTCATCCACAATTGGAAAGACAATTGAGCATGATTAAATAAAAGTGACATGAAATCACCGAAGAAAAATATCTTTTGATATAAGAGAAGAAATAGCTTATCATAAGACTCATGGAATCTCTTGTAGTAGAAAAGGAAGAATAGAAAGAGATGCTTGAAGACATGATATAACAATTCAACGGAGACATGATAGAAGAAGACACACACTAGAAAGAATTCCTGGAGATGTCGATCAAGAACACTTAAGTGGCTAAGTTTGATCTCATCCCACAAATGATGCAATTTCTATTGCTAGACTAATAAACATGCTCATTATCAGTGTTGGAATTAAGGTATTGAATTACAAGATTTATTTTCTCGAAGCCTAGATTGATACTGGAGCCATGATATCATGTGCATAGAGATAATCCATTCCCAAAAACTATTGCTAACCCATAAATATGTGATTCAAATCCATTAATAAAAGAAAATTTCCCATCCATGGTTATGTCCCTAACTCTCCTATCCAAATTGATGGTCTAGCCACCAAAGTAAGATTTATATTGTTTTGACAATGGGACATGTTTTTTGGTCAAGACTTTGTAAATTTACATCTTCCTTTTAATACCATATCCTTAAAGTTAGCTTGAAGTTTGATGGAACCATGGTTAATATACTTGGAAAATACACAATCGAAAAGCATGTGGAGACTGTGGATAAGAAACAAGAGCGCAAAAATCCATTGAGAAATTGTTGTAAACAAAGAAGATTGTGAAGCATGAATAAATTCATAGAGATTTTGTTGTCAAGGACACAATCTAGAAGATAGAGGAAGAATGCAATTCTGACTATCCTAATAGTTTCTAGTATGGAGATAAATATTTTGTAGATCTATCATGTAAAGAAGGATATTCTGGAACCCCTCATAAAGCTACCACCAATTTGATGTTCCCACCTAAATTAAAAAACTGCAAGGAAGATATTGCAGAGTTGTTGCAAATAAGTTTGATTGAGCTGAGCCAAACCCATAGCCCATGGGATTTCCATTCCTTCTATGTAAATAAGCATTTTGAACCAAAAAGAGGCTCACCTAGAATGCTTATAAACTACACCAAACTAAATGAGACATTGTTTCTAATCAAGTGTATCCACTTGCCTCAAAGGAATCATTATTTGAATATAATGTGTTCAGCAAGTTTGATTTAATAAGTGGGTTTTGGAAAATCAAGATAAAACCTAATGACCAGTTCAAGAGAGGATTTGTGGTACCTCATGGCCAATATCAAAAAAGGTCATGCCATCAAAGTTAAAAAAATGTTCCATAAGAATTCCAAAAGAGGATGGGGGATTTTTTCAATTCATTGGGGTTTTATTATTGTAGATATTGATGATATGTTGGTATGTTATGTAGATATCAACTAGCATGTACAACCATATTTACATATATCACCGATATATCACCAGTATACCAAACCCTCTATGATATATCGCCAGGAAACAATCATGGCATTTTCTTATATTTGAATGTGTCACAACACATTGAATGAAGCCCTAAATTTTATGTAAATATTGTGAGTTTATGGTAAATATCGACCCATTGAGAAAAAGATACAAATCGAAAGATTAAAACTACGAATTCATGATTTTTAGTTTCATTTTCCATTCTTGAGGAAGGGTGAATTGATCCAAGTATGTTTGTGAAGGTGTTCATCGAGAGAACAAGGGGAAATAAAATATTTTTTTCCATTAATGAATCTTTTGTGGAGTGGGGATTCACCAACAAACACAATCCATAATAATGGATAGTATTAAATGGTAATATTATATTCTTAAAGTAAAAGTGGCATTGTCTTTTTCTTTCATTTTCTATCCTTTTAATTAAATTTTTAACACTACCATTAATTTTTTCTAGCCTCATGGGACTTCACATGCATAAAGTAGAATTTTAGATCCCATTCAGAATTCAACATACTTAATAGTTTTCAGGATTTGGGATTGCAACGATTCCACTAAATTTTATCATGTATTAGAGTATGTGTTTTTCATGGAATATCTACCTTATGACCTAAGGATCTAAGGTTACCAACATACAAATATTCAACTTGCAGACATACAGCTATATATATATATATATATATTTGAGAGAGAAATAGGGAAGAAAGCATATGCACCTTATTTATGAAGGTTGGTCCTAGCTTTGTACATTCACTCCAAATTATCTAGAAGCTTAAATATGATCAACACCTACAAAAGAGATAGATACCTTTCTACGGAGACCTTAGATGTTGTATAAAAATATATTAAACATTATAATTGCAAGAAGATGACAACATATTTCACAAATCATAATATATAAGAACATTGATGCACCAATTGTGGAATAAAATATCTCTTTACTAGATAATTCATAGTTAATGATACAACCTCTATCTAAGTCAATCCCTCCTCTGATGACTAAGGACTGAGTTCTCTTACTCCAATTTCCAAAGGTATTCTTCCAGCATAACCTTTCTCTCTTAGAATTCCTTTCTAACATCAACCCCTCCCCTCTATTTTTACTTGGTGGTCAAGGGGATTTACAAAGGTTAGGATGGTTAGGGAGTTTTGGGACGTTATCATTATGAACCCAACTATCCCTAACTAATCATGTTTTTATTTTTTATTTTTTGGCTTAATGTAACCATGGGTATGTATACTGGCAAGTCACGGATGGATCGTGACTCTTGTGAAGGAAACCTGTGAATGCATAGTGTGATCATATAAATGCAGGTTTCATATAGAGATACCTGTGACTGACCCATGGCATGAAATGGAAATAATCATGATTACAATTTAAAATCATTAAAAAACATAGGAAAGACTGAAAGGAACAAATTTTATCAAGACATATCTTAACTTATAGGCTTTTGGAAACTTCTATCCATAATGTCCTTTTGTGTACTAGTGCATTTAGTGTCATTACTTGGACAAAGAAGTGTCATTTCACAGTATAACAAATGCTTGTTAATGTATGAGGTTATAGGGAAGCGATGGATGAAATACATTACAAATATCTTATCTTGTAGAAACTCAATTACCAAGGTTGCAAAGAGGTACCTGAAATAGACAGATCAAAGTCATGTACAAAATCATTACTAACGATGCCATGTTCAATAAACTGGAACACTAGCTCCTTTAAAATATTCGATTACATCATATAGTGTGTGAAACATGGCCACGTATGTTTTACAATGGTGGATCAAATCCACAATATACAATGATGAGTCTTCAACATCTGGAGTAGTGTCACAGAACATAACACAATTTTGTGTAACTTAGGTTATAGACATTGTAACATAAGGTCTTCGTCCAAGTCCATAATCATTAGTACAAATCCTACCATGTGAATATATGAGATGAAGTCAAACATGGAAGGAATCCATCAGAGTGTCAGTGAATGAATGATGATGACAACTGAAGCAAAGTATTTCACCAATATAAGTAGTGAATCCTAGGGCACCATCTCTGGAACTTAAGGTCTTCATCTTTAGGAAATACTGATAAAAAACCATAGTGTGAGGAGGAATGAAATGAATCCTTCAACAAATCACAAGAGTAACTTTAATATTGGATGAGGGAATTTAGAAACAATGTAATATTAGGAATGAAAATGATGGGAATCATGATAATCTGATAGAGGTAAGGATCCTTGAATAGTGAGAAAAACACAGATATGACCCAAGGAATATTTAGAATTTCAGATGATACAACTAGACTTATATGTCATGTAGGAGACATGATCATATTCTCCATGTATAAAGTACAAGTAGAGGAGTAATAAATAGAAGTGATTGTTGAAATGAGAGGTGAAAAACTAAGACATGATTATGGGTAGGCTCAAAGAGTGCTTTGGTCAAGGATGGCATGTTGCCAACATACTTAAAACCCAAACAGTGAAATTATTCTTTTCCTTTCTTGTTAATTTTTAACGAGTCCAATAAATTCAACTCGAGTCTCTCTTCATTCTTGACAAGATTGAAGAGGAGAGAGAATAGTGCTTTATATCACTAGTACATATGGCTCAAAATTTCCATGAAATATTTCCACGAATAAGTTAAAATGGTAATTTTTGTGGATAAATTGATAAATATTTTGAAAAGAAATTGTTTTGTCCCCCAATCATCGTCTCTATTGTGATGTAAATGATTGTTTGTCTATATAGCGATGAAGAAAGACATTCGATTGTGGGATAACTGCAGTTTTTCAACTCACTAATGTTTCCTCTAGAAGTGACAAGCATCCAGAAGTACCAGAAAATAGGTACTATGGTTATTTGGAAGATATAATTCAGTGTGAATTTAAGTCCTTTAAAATAGTATTGTTTGAGGTCAAATGGTATAGGATACGAATTAATGAATGTGAACCTAAAATAACTGTTATTGAACATGCAATGAATTTACCATGGTTACTACAAGGGCACTTAAACTGGGTACAGAGCCTTATGTTCTTCCAATTCAATATGAGCAGGTCTTTTACTCATGTGCCATGTAAAGTAGGTTGGTCATACATTATTAGATATTATCTAAGAGGAATACCAGTTAAGTATAATCTAGAGGAAGAATACAATGCCTAAGAAGAAGGTGATGCAGATCAGGAGAAGCTGGCCGTCACAGATGTGTTAGATGAAGAATCCGATGAAGAATTTGATCAATATCCAAATGACGTAGCAGAAAACTCTATTCTCAGTGATGATATTGATGATGAATATATAACCAAAAATGACGTTGATGATGATGGTGATATGAGCAATCATTTCAACGAATATAGTGATTATAGACTAGATGATGATGCAAATGAAAAAGACGATGATGTTTATATTGATGATGATTCATGATCATTGATTTTATAATCCCCAATCTTAATCAATGTTATTATCATCATCTTCAACATGGTCATCCTCATTAGAATAATCACAACCATCATCATCTTCATCTGTATGATCATTAATATAGTCAATGTTATAATCATCATCGCCATCAATGTTATCATCATCATGTTCATCATCATCATAATCATGTTCATACTCATTAGAATAATAGAAATCCTCATCATCATGGCCATCATCATTAGAATAATCACAACCATCATCATCTTCATCTTTATGATAATCAATGGTATCATAATCATCATCATCGGTAGCAGCAGGACCATCAGCGTCATCACCATGTTCATCATCGGCATCATAATCAACCTCATCCTCAGCCTCAGCCTCATCAATATTGTCAATGCTATAATCATCATCATCATCAATTTTACCATCATCATCATCATCATGTTCGTCTTCATCATCATCATCATCATGTTCATACTCATTAGAATAATAGAAATCATCATCATCATGGTCATCCTCATTAGAATAATCGCAACCATCATCATCTTCATATTTATGATCATCAATGGTATCATAATCATCATCAGCATCATCATCATTGGCATCATCATCATCATCATCATAATCAGCATCTTCATCATCATCATCATAATCAACCTCATCCTCATCCTCAGACTCGTCAATATTGTCAATGTTATAATCATCATCGCCATCAATGTTATCATCATCATCATCATCATGTTCATACTCATTAGAATAATAGGAATCATCATAATCATGGTGTAGCAGGGTTGAATCCCTAGCTACGTGTAGTTGCAACTACCTTCTGTCTATAGGACAGAAGGATAGAGTCAAGTGGATGAAAGAAAACCTGCAACAAGTTGTTAGAGAGAACCAATGGAGAACCTGCAACACAACTTCAGAAATCACAACATATGTATCTAAAAAATCTATATAACGAGAGCTAATAGTAGAAATAAAATCATATACCTTCTAGCTTTGGTTTAAAATGGGGCCACCATGCCCTAGCTCAGGAAGCTATCTCTCTACCAGGTTGGGTGGTATGGAGAAATGCTCAACATTTAGGAAGTTTGGATAATGGAGAAAATGGAGTGAGAGGGATGAATGGCTTGAGAATGAGTGTTTTCTCAAGAAACTCATACGGGTTGAGTAATGGTAGGAAGAGAATGAGTGTGTTGAGAGTGATCCCCACCGCTTTATTTATAGCTTTTTTCTTTGCTTTAGGGTTTTTAGCCCTTGTTCAGGGTTTTAAGCCCTTTTTAGGGTTTTAATCCCTTTTCACCCCTTTATTAGCTCTTTTGGGTTTTTTAGGCTCCTTTTAGGGGTTTTAGCCCCTTTTTGAAGGATTTATCCCCTTTGTGAGCTATTTTGGCTCTTTTATGGGGTTTTAAGCCCTTTTTGATGTTTTTTGAGCCTTTGAGGGGAAATCATAGGTTACATAAGGGTGTGGGGGTCAATAAGGGTTATTAAATGGATGTATTCATGTGGTGTAGGCCATATGGAGCAAGTAGGGTGATTTTTTGGGTTAACAAAGTGCCCCCTGATGTGTGAGGGTAGGATCTCATCGTATATTCGACAGACATCATAGGATTTTCTGGGGAGAGGTGGTGCTTCATGGTTAGAGACATGGTGGCTTTGTTTTTTGTATTAATGTTGGTTCCCATCAATGGGTGAGATATAATGAATATGTGACATGTATATGGACAAGGAACGCATCCCCATGTTCATAACAATGTCAAAATAATAATGCGATCGAAGCTCCTAAATGCAAGAGCCGATTATATACAACTAGTGTTACATAATGGTGGCCTCAATAAGAGGTTGAACACAATACTAATTTGAAGAACTGATACATCGGACCCATGGAAATATCATGCAATGTTATATCCTTATAACTGATGGTCTACTGGATCTGGATAGGTACATAACTGTAAGGACTTACTGACAAAGAGTCAGAGTCTCTGTGGTACAATATGCCGAATCAATTATGAATCTATACAGAACCACCGCGCTAGGGATTCTGAACATTGTCTCCAATGCAACCCAGAAATCACAAGGGACATGACCCTGTCTAGGTCCCTTCATAGACTCACCAATGTGATAGATTCAGGTGACACGCGGGGTCTTCGACCAAATACTACACAGACCAATACCCTGTACGAATATCAATGGTGCGATGATGTAGCTGAATTCGAGCACGTGAGACACAACCATACCAAGAGGCACTGAGGACTCCTCTCAAGTGGTCCAAAGAACTCATCAATGAGGTTAATGAATCAAGAATACAAGGGTCTATCCTATGGAATAGTTGTGTTGCTATCAACACAGGGAGACCTGCAACTGACTAAGGAAATGGTGTTTCCTTGGCTAGACATGAGAGGCAGATAACCAAAGGTGTGAGACAATATGGGGAGTACGGGGGACTCAAAATTTCTTTGCTCAGAGTATGACAGCAGGGTTGACCTGGTAGCAAATGAAACTGATTATTCGGAGAGGGATCATCGCTGTAATATCGGGAATGTAACTACAGATGGGAATTACTTGAGGGAGGTAGACACTTTTGGTATTCATGGGATCCAATGGAGACTCATCGTAGAATACTCTAAACAAAGGAAACCCAATGGGGGAGTGCTATTGAACTGTAAAATGTGGGGTCGTGTCTAGAGACACCATTATAGTACGATCTCATGGATTTTTAGCGAGCCCGAGAAAGTAAATGCTCGATGGTGCTTTCAATTTTAGAGATTCTGAAAGCATGAAGAAGACTCCAATGGGGTATTTTTTCATTGATAGTCTCGTGTGCTTGAAACAGGTTAAAATTGTACATAGGAGATCTCGCCCATCCTTTAACGGGATGGGAGACTTCTTTACCATTGGTAGTCCAATCAGGTCAAAAAAGGTTAAACCTATATTTACTAAACGATCATTCAGATAATTTTATGAGCATGAATGAAACCAAGTTTGCTCAGTGATCTTTTCTTGATGAGAAGGTTGGAAAAGAGCTTAAAAGACAACCATGGTGATATTTTTCATAAAGTTCGGTCCCAATGCCCAAGAAAGCATAAAAGGATGTAGAGGGAAACGTTCTTGGATTTGAATGTGCCAAGGTGGTCCTTTTTGTATGGTAATATACATAGTCCATAAAAGGAGATAAATGAGATGATGTAGATGCCCTTTCCTATACTTTAACGAGCGGGAAATGAAGCAAGGGAACTCAGCAATATTTTCATTGTTTTCAAGAGTTATAAAAGAGCTTAATAGAAACTTTGTTACGGTCAACCAGGCCAGGGGGACTGGTGGTGCCCCATGCTGGGATGGTGACAGGTGGTTAGAGGTGACCAATCATGTAGCATGGATGGATTAAGTGGCTCTTAGACATATGAATGCATGAAAGGGATGGTTCACAGCAAGGGAACACAAATCGATGTGGCAGAGGCATGCAAATTAAGGTGACCTCCAAGTACAGGTATGAAGAATCACATGTAAGATGCGATGGACAGAGTGGACTACATATGATGTAAGTACAGGTCTAGAGACACTTATATGCCAAGGGCACATAAACTAAGGCAACATCTGAGAAGTGGACTGGATAATCATTAACTAAACATGAGACAATGGTCTCATCAAAATATAGATGTTTTAAAACTGAATCCGTTGGCATGAACGGTGTCTCAAACGGACTCTGAATAGATCTATTATGCCTGGGAGAAAAAGAGGCCTAATGAGGCCTATAAGTAGTTGGGGTCACCATGACAAGTGTCATTATCACTATCCATTTCTGAGTTGGAGACGACGGCCCCAAACTTTATTTGTTGATTTCTCCCATTTTGACCGATGATTTTTCGATCCGCGACTTGCAGGTAAGAGTTCTTGCAAATCTCATCTTTTTCTATGGTTTAGTTTTTCGATTTTCCCACTTGGGACCTTGTGGTGGCTTTCTAGGGATTCCTTACATTGGGTCACTCTTTTTGAGGCCAAAGGAGCGACTTGGTAACTTTTTTTGGTCATACAAGTGCGACTAGGTCGCCCCAGTCAAGCAAAAAGGTGGGACTGGGAGTCACTCCTGTTAGGCACAAAAGTGAGACTCAGTCGCATCTCTCTAGACAAAGTATGTGACCTGGTCACAGGTTTTGTCCTAGAAGGTGCGACCTAGCCCCAAGGTGATTTTTTGCTAAAAGATGAGGCTGAAAGGATTTTGGTGCTTGAGCAGGATGCCTTGTGTTGTGTGGAGGGAGTGCAACTGCATGGACCTCCGAGAGGAGGCTTTGGGGGATGCCAATGTGCGAGGGGCCCTAGTCCTTTGTGGGATCCTCAAGTTTATGTGGGTCCCTTTGATGAAGATCCTTTGTTTTTTTATTTTGACATTGGTGAGTTTCTGGGATGTTCAGAGAGAAATTTTTATCATCTAGGGCAAGAAGTTGGGGATTACACTGTGGGATATATACTTTTTTACTGGGCTCCTGATGCTTGGAGCAGTTGGTGATTTGTCACCAAAAGGCTCTCTCGCGGGGATACTTTTGATGAGATGTGCGAGAGGCACTGCTATGGTTCTGTGTATGTGCGGGGGTCGCACATTCTAGTTTGCAATATTGAGGATGTTAGCACACAGGATGTAGTAGCAATGGTGCTATGTATATTGGGTTCCTCAGAGAGCCACAAGATATCAGGAGGGAAGCTCCAAATGGTGTAGAGTGCCATGGATGCTACTTATTACAGATGGGCCTAGATGTACTTTCTTATGGTTCGACGTGCGTTGAATCATGCGAAGACATCTGATGGAGAATTTTGTTTTTCCTCCTTCTTGTGTGCATTCTTCTTTGAGAGGGTGTCGATGCTCCACTCACATATGACGGTGCGAGAGAGTGGGTTGCACAAGCCGCAGATGTGCAGGTGGTGCAACATGATGGTGCAGGAGGGAGGTGGTATAGTGGGCCGCTTTTTTACGCAGGAGGTACTTGACCAGTGGCACTAAATCCTGGTAGTTATTGAGCATTACCCTTTTTCTAGGATGGGTTATCATGGTGATGCAAAGATGCCCCAAGCTCCGAGTTATCCCTAGGGGGCAGCTGGTATGTATATATGATGTTTTTGTGCTTGCATTCATACATAGAGTTCTTTTAGTTGGTTGATAGTCAAATCATGCATTTTTTTACATGTGCATATGTTGGTCTTCATGCTATAGCAAGTTACCAATGGTAGATGGGTGTGATTGCGGCACCAGCCCTGCCCGCATCGAATCCTTGTAGGAAGAAATAGGCTCTGGATGACTTACGGTGGTATGTGGAGTAGTTATTGGAGGGTATTTCTGATGATGGATGGCAGTATCGAGATTATGATCTTCTTATTGCTTGTTTCCATGCACCTTAGCAGTGGATTCCTCTGATGAAGAGAATTGTTGTAGATTTTGAGTATGTACGTGCAGTGGCATGAGGAGATGTACCTATGGAGAGCGGTGCTTCCTCCAGTGAAGAGGATACAAAGTCAGATGGGGATGGATATGGTTCTGATTACAAGCTAGTGGGGCTTCCCCTAGTGCGTTGGTGCACTTTAGTGAGACAAAATCTAAGTTAAACTCCTGGAGGACGACTACCCATTTGGCTACATGTCCTTGTAGAAGGTGACGACTCAAGAGGTACGGCATTAGGTTGGAACTAGCCACTACTCGTGTGTGGTTTGCGATAACGTAGTGGCAAAAATTTTGAACAAAGAATACGATGGTGAGGACCAGTTTCTCTTTGGGTAAGTATAGCAGTGCAGGGCCTATCATTTTTTGGATGATGTAATAAATAACATGCTCTTGATGAGAATCAACCTCCTAGACCAATAGTCCAGCAATGGAATTTTCTAAGGCCAAGACATAAAGGATGAAGTCTCGGGTGAAGTTAGGTGCAGAAAGTAATGGTGTGGAATCCAGATATTTTTTGAGTGCATTGAATGATTCTTGTGCCTGCTAATCCCAAATAAATGGAATATTGTTACAGAGAAGGTGTAAGAATCCATGATCTTTTGTCACGTACTTTGGTACAAAGCGGTGAAAGAAGTTGGTCTTTCCTTGGAGGATCTACAATTGGCGCAGATTTCATGGTGAAGGGAGTTCAAGAATAGCTTGAAATTTTAGAGGGTTAACTGTTATCCCTTTGTGGGACACGATGAACCCAAGCAGAACACCTATTGGGACACAAAAGAAGTGCTTGAGATAGTTCAGGAGGATTGTGTCTGGCACATGCATCAATGATTTGGTCTATAAATGGTGTTCGGAAGTTGTCTTTGGGACAGGCCAGATTTAAATCCTGAAAGTCTGTACAAACCCATATGGTGCCCTATTTTTTGTTCATGGAAACAGGGTTGGAAACCCATGTGGTGTAGGAAATGGGGTATATGAAACCGGCTGCGTGTAGTTTCTCAACCTCTGCCTTGACCACCACAAATTTAGAAGGTTGGATCACTCTCTGCTTTTAGCATATAGGCACCACATCAGGCCATGTGTCAATGTGATGCTCCACGATTGATGGATCCAAGCCTAGCATCTTGATATATGATCATGCGAAGATGTCCCAAAATTCTTGAAAATGTGCTTTGTAGGCAGCAACTTCTTTACAGGAGCAAGATGCCCCAACGTGATTTCTTCAACAATATCAGGCTTAGTTGAGATGTTGATCTTGATGGTGGGATAGATGTTGGCCATATTCCCCTCTTCAAAGGTGTTCGGTGTTCGGTGCCGGAATAGGGTTTTTCAGCCAGTCGACTTTCCCATGGATAAAATCCTTGATCTCAAATGAAAACTGGTTAGATAATTACACAAGTTCTTTGGGGATGAAGAATGCACAGTGGTGCATATCATCCCAAGCGTATTCAGGAGTGGTCAAAGCCTCATTTATCTCCTCGTCATTTCTAAAACAATGATTGAATAGGGCCATGGGATCGTTGATGGTTTCAGAAGTGGAAGGGTTGTTGGAGTTGGATATCATGCAAATGGTCATGGTGCCTAAGGAAGGATTCAGAGGGTGGATTTCCTCAATGACAGTGATCTCGAATTGGAGCGAGTTCTTCCAAAGATTGCTCAAAGCAGTATGAAATTCAGCCAAGTCTTGGAAATGGTGAGAATAGTGTCCATACAAACTGCAAAGGGTGCATGCATGGTTTATCCTCAAAGCTTTATTCTTGGTTGTTGGCAAACTTGAAAGGTCGACCAATGGAGTGTTATCTGTTGTATCCATGGCATCTAAGTGTGTGCAGAGAAAGGGGATCTATACACATTTTTGGGTTGTGTGACCTTGTACATCACACATGACACATGGTGGATTCTGCCGAGGTTCTTTCATTGCTTTAGGTTTTTTTCCCCTAGTTCTCTTTGGGTGAGTTGGGGCAGGAGCAGGTGTGGGAGGTGGCTTCTGTGGACCTGGAGGGGGGCGTTTCTCGACCACAATGGTTAAGACAGGAGTCAAAAAGACTTGGGGAATAGGAGGTTGAGGAGGTGGTTTGAGGTACAACACAGGGATTCCTAATGTAAGATTAGGTAAGTTCAAGGTAGCCATCACCAGCTTAGTCAGAATTCCTGATGGGGGGGGGGGAGAAAGGGAATTGTATGGACTAGGAGGGAGCCCTAGTAATTCCCTGGTGACTATGTTTGAGGATGCAGTTGTGGGTGGGGCTGCGGCTTTGGTTTTGGATGTGGTTTTGGTTTGGGTGCACTGGTACTGGATGAGACTATACACAAATCTGCTATCTCACTTGGCGCTGGTGGAGGTGGCACCAATGGGAAGGAAGCTGTCATAGAATTGTAAATGAACAAATCGGGGCCTACTGTCAATAACAAGGGGGTGGTTTCACTATCAAAGGAGGTGTCAATAGTAGGGATAACATTGGTTGGTGCTATTGGCCCCTACATATTGTGGTAAGTTAGTTGGTCCATTATCACAATCTTCCCGTTGTGAGCGAACATCATGAGGTGGAAAACAATGGATGCCACAGCTCTCATGGCATACATATAACTCCTTCCTAGGAGAAGGTTATAGTACAACTATTCATTGACAACTTCTATGTCGATCAACATTATTTTCTCAGCTAATGTTATGGGGACTTGTGGAAGGATACCCTAGGATTTTGTGGGGTGGCCATCATAAGCACGTAGAGTAGTGGTGGATGGTTGCAAGATAGGAGACCCAAGTTTCTTCCTGACCAAGGTAGACATAACATAAGTTGATGCCCCCTCATAGATAATGCACCATTGTACAAACAAATGTCAAATGGATACTATAATTTGGAAGGAAATGGTTGATGGCATCCGGGGTTCTCCATTATCTACATCAAAAGTGATCAATTTGGAGTCGGAGGGGTCTACAGCACCGAGGGTAGCTAGTAAATATTTTTGTTGTGTTGGCCATGTTTTAAGTACCTTGAGAGTGGACATGGCCATAGGTGTTTGGGCCAAGTAATCAATGATGGTGTAGCACACTACAGCTCTGGCTGTGGCATTGTTGGAAACTTACCGCATTTGGGGGCATGGGAGAAAAGGGGGTAAGCGAAGAGGTATGTTGGTTGTGTTGGACATGGATGTTGTTGATGGGTCAGCAGGGTCACTATTGGATCCATATTGTTTCACATGGTCTGCAAATTGACCTCTTTAGTTGTTAGGGCTAATAGGTGGTGAACACTTGTCTCTGCTCGTAGGGGTACGTTAAGGGTTGCGGGAGTAGCTAGAGGTGCAAGTGCGGTTGCTACTAGTCCTTAGATTGGTAACGGGTTCTAGAGTACAATGGGTGGAGGACATGGTGTTGATGGGTTGGGTTGAGATGGAGATGCCATATTGGTGTTGTATTGTGCTTCATTCTAAAGAACCTCCTTGACGTGGCTCATGAGGGGGAATTCATGCATATAGTGTCCATAAATGTCGCATAGTTTGCATGGATTATTTGTGTGTAATGGAGCATTACATCTAGGTGGGTTTGGTTGTTCGGGGTTTTGAGGTGGTTGGTTTGTCCCATTGTTGTTGGGAATATTTGGTCATTGGCCGCCTCCTCATGGTTGATTATTACCCTGATTCCTTGCTTGGTTATTTCTTTCTTTCCCTTGTTGATTGGGGGCCGGTTGATTGGTTCTATTATATTGAGAAAAAACCTGTCCCAAGGGTGTTTACTGAGTTTGGGTGGGGGCTAGAGTAGGCTGCACAGGTGGTGCATAGTATATTCGGGGGTGTTGCGGGGCTAGAAATCCTGTTGTTTGTCCCAGATGCTGTTGTGTAGGCCAAGTTGGATTCTGCACAAGTTGTGTGTAGGAGGTTGTGGCTCTGGAATGATACATCAACCTTGAGTAGTCGAGGGGTTGGTTAGAGTGGAAAACACTAGTGGTGTTACTTAGCTGTGGTGGAATTATAGGAGGTGCTGCATGGTATTGTGGGTGATGGGAAACTGAACCTAAAATTTTGTCTACCGCATGAGATGCCCTTGGTGTATCGCGATGGTAGGTACTAGCTTGGGGAGCATCAGGAATAATGGTGTACAAGTACCCTAACTAAGAATAAATTAAATCAAATTGTTGTGCCTTCAATTGGCTTATTCCTCTGACCGAGGGCACTCAGAGGCGATGTCCTTAGCTATTGGTGCTAGTAAGGTCTTTAAAAACCAGTCAAGGAATATCCTATCTTCCACTTGAATCTTACACAAGCTCCAGCATCGTTGCCACTCATGGATGTGGTCGGTTATATGAGTTGTCGTATTTTGGAGGCAAGACAGGAGTATTTCTACACCCTCGTCATAGCAGATGGGGAGTTGTAAATACTGCAGGAACATGAAGGCTAAAGATTTGAATATTAGGTAAGAATCTTGCAGAATCTCAATGTACAACTTGGTTGCAGCACTTGTGAGGGTGCACCGGAAGAGCCCGAGTCTGAATGAATCATCCATCATGTTGTTTAATAAGCACCATAGGTGAAATTTCATGATATGGTTTTGGGGGCACTCCCTTCCTTCCCCTAAAACTTTGGGATGTCTGATGGGAGTTTAGTTGGCATAAGGGGCCATTGGGGTTGGTGGAAAATTGGGTCATTGGTTAATATAGTCAAATCAAGCAAGTTGAGGCATTCCATGAACGAGATATTCTCCCCAAGACTAGTGTGGGAGGGGACAACGATGGTGTCCTTTCATGGTTGGAGGCACCTGAAGTTGACTTCTCGCAATGGGGATAGTCGTGATAGTGTTGGATAGGCCACTTACCCCAGGTATGAGAGGTGGTATTGTGGTAGCAACTGGGCCATTTCCCCCAGGCATGAGGGGGTGGGGTACCATAGGAATGACCGGGCCACTATCACTGGGTGTGAATGGTGGTACAGTAGTAAGGATGGGGGTTGGTGTAGGTCCACTAATAATGAGTAGCTCACTTATGAGAGTATGTGCAGTGGTGCTGGGACCACCGACATGGATGTTGGTGATGAGGTGAGGCATGGACGTGGGTCTGCTACCACTCATCCCTCTAGAGAAAGGATCTAATTTTGTGCCATCCATGGGGATAGATGGTGCAGTATGCAAGTGTGGCTCAGATTGGTATGAATCTAAGTCAGAGTCAGAGGCTGTGTGGAATTCTGATGGTGAAGAAGGTTGTTGAGTATGGTCTAGACGGTGCCAATTTAAAGGTCCAAACTGAGGGGATTCCCCCCCTGAGACAAGAGGAGGAACGTGATGGATCAATGGTGTATTTCTAGTATTAACCGGTAATGAATAGCTAGACCCCAATTTGATGGTTTCCTAGTGCCTTGTAGGTGGTCGCTCGGGCACCAAGACTGCCAGAAGACAATGCTTTTCTTTTTCCTTAGAGGTTTTACTAGTCAATTGGAGGGGGTCATTGTCCCATTTCTCTTAGAAATTCCTCTCATTGCCCAACTAGTTTGGGGTTCCTACGGTTCTCCTCACATTGAGTTTTAGGGCAGAGCCCAAGTACTTCCCACAGTTATGGTAGTGACTTATGTCCGCAAACTGTAAAAAATTTTGATTTAGAGTAACTGATGGGTCACTCTTTTAGGCCCAAAAGCAGCAAGGGGGTCCCTCTTTTAGGGCCAAAATAGGGACCCCCTTGCTGCTTTTGGGCCTAAAAGAGTGACTTATGTCCGCAAACTGTAAAAAATAGGCGACTTGGCATGTCAATGAAAAAAATTAAAAATGGGAACTAAGGATGACCGACAGTAACTGGTATTATGGCCGAACAGGTTCGGGTCAACCTCAAGGGGGCTCGACTAGTAACGAAAATGGAAAAAATAGGAAAGAAACTACTTAAAAAACTACTAAAAATCTACATAAACTATAAAAAACCCATGGATCCTATGGGATTGACCCATTATGGTCGCCAAATTGTAGCAGGGTTGAAGCCCTAGCTACGTGTAGTTGCACCTACCTTCTGTCTATAAGACGGAAGGATAGAGTCAAGTGGATGAAAGAAAACTTGCAACAACTTGTTAGAGAGAACCAATGGAGAACCTGCAACACAACTTCAAAAATCACAGCATATGTATCTAAATAATCTATAAAAGGAGAACTAACAGCAGAAATAAAATCATATACCTTCTAGCTTTGGTTTAAAATAGGGACACCAAGCCCTAGATTAAGAAGCTACCTCTCTACCAGGTTGGGTGGTATCGATCAATGCTCAACATACAGGAAGTTTGGCTAGTGGAGAAAATGGAGTGAGAGGGATGAATGTATTGAGAATGAGTGTTTTCCCAAGGCCCTCATACAGGCAGAGTAATGGTAGGAAGAGAATGAGTGTGTTGAGAGTGACCCCCACCCCTTTATTTATAGCTTTTTTCTTTGATTCAGGTTTTTTTGCCCATGGTCAAGGTTTTAAGCCCTTTTTTAGGGTTTTAAGCCCTTTTCACCCCTTTCTTAGCTATTTTGGTGTTTTTAGGCCCCTTTTAGGGTTTTAACCCCCTTTTTGAAGGCTCTATCCCCTTTGTGATCTATTTTGGCTCTTTTGCAAGCTTTTAATCCCTTTTTGATGTTTTTTTAGCCTTTGAGGGGAAAGCATAGGTTACATAAGGGTGTTGGGGTCAATACAGGTTATGAAATGGATGTCTTCATGTGGTGTAGGCCATATGGAGCAAGTCAGGTGATTTTTTCGGTTAACACATGGCCATCCTCATTCGAATAATTGAGTCCATCATCATCTTCATCTTTATGATCATCAATAATATCATAATCATCATCAGCATCATCATCATCATCATCATCATCATCACCATAATTAGCATCTTCATCATCATCACATAATCAACCTCATCCTCATCCCCAACCTCATCAATATCTTCAATTTTATATTCATCATCGCCATCAATGTTATCATCATCATCATCATCATGTCCATCTTCATCATCATCATTATGTTCATACTCATCAGAATAATAGAAATCGTCATCATAATGGTCATCCTCATTAGAATAATCACAACCATCATCATCTTCATCTTTATGATCATCAATGGTATCATAACCATCATCATCATCATCACCACTGTCATCACTATATTCATCATTGTCATCATCAACATAATAATCAACCTCATCTTCATCCTCATCAATATCGCCAATGTATAATCATCATCATCATCAAGGTTAGCAAGATGATCATCATCATGTTCATCTTCATCATCATCATCACACTCATACTCATTAGAATAACAACAATCATCAATCATCATCATCATGGTCATCCTCATTATAATAATTACAACCATCATCATCTTCATATTTATGATCATCAATGGTATCATAATCATCATCATCGTCATCATCATCATTATCACCATCATCACCATCTTCATCATCGTCATCATCATCATTATCACCAACACCACCATCTTCATCATCGTCATCATCAACATCATAATCAACCTCATTCTCGTCGTCAACCACATCAATATCGTCAATTTTATAATCATCATCACCATCATCGTCATCATCATCATGTTCATCTTCATCATCATCATCATGTTCATACTCATTAGAATAATAGTAATCATCATCATCATGGTCATCTTCATTAGAATAATCGCAACCATCATCATTTTCATCTTTATGATCATCAATGGTATCATAATCATCATCATCATCATCATCACCATCATCACCATCTTCATCATCATCATCATCGACATCATAATAAACCTTATCCTCATCCTCGTTATCGCCAATGTTAAAATCATCATCGTCATCAATATTTATCATCATTATCATCGTCATCAATATTTATCATCATTATCATCGTCATCAATGTTATCATCTTCATCATCATGAGCATCATGTTCATACTCATTAGAATAATAGAAACCATCATCATCATGGTCATCCTCATTAGAATAATCATAACCATCATCATCTTTATCTTCATACTCATAAGAATAATAGCAATCATCATCATCATGGCCATCCTCATTAGAGTGACGATAGTGACGATGGTGTTGTTTATGACGATGACAATGCTTATGATGATGATGATGATCTTGATGACGACGATGATGATGATAATGATGACAATGATTATCATGATGACGATGATGATCAAGATGGTGGTGATGGTGATTGTGATGATTATCAAGATGGTGGTGATGGTGATGATGGTGATGATCATAAGTATTTATGTCATCAGTTTCTTCTACCTTGCCTCTGTGTTGATGGAATAAGTCCCTGGATTTATCCTTTCCTGAAGGGATGTAGTGGACTTATTGGATTCAAGGAAAAGTAATAAATAACATTAAATTAATAAACAACATTAAATTAATAGTAAAAATTAAAATATTAATAAACATTATAAATAAAAAATATAAATAATAAACAAAAAATAAACATTAAAAAATAAGAAATTAAAACTATTCATTTTTACCTTCCCCCTGTCACGACAATGAAATTTTACATCTTTCACTTACCTCACCCATGAACTACGCCCAAGGTTGTAGAGGAGGTTTTCTAGTTACGTCACCCACAAACTAGGCCCGAAGACACAGAGGAGGTTTTTCACTTACCTCACCCATGAAATAGGCATGAGGTTGTAGAGGAGGTTTTCCACTTGACTCACCCACAAACTCGGTCCGAGGTCGTAGAGGAGGTTCTAAGGTTGTTGAGGAGGTTCCAAGGTTGCAAAGGAGGTAGCTCTTGTTTGTTCAATGAACCCCTTCCTTGGTGCAACCAGAAAGCTAGGTTGTGAGCATAGTGAAACCCTTAAGTTGCACCAGACATAGATCAATTTCTTCCCTAGAACAAATTTTATAGTTCGGTTTCTTCCTATAGGCCTCTTTTTATTGGGTGGGCATCGAGATTCAGCTCAATTTTAATGGTATCCTAGCTTTGAGGGTTTTGTATCCTCATGTATGTCCACCCACTTCATCTTCAAAAGCTATGCAGAGGGACATTGGAAGATTGAGATCAAGACCCATAAGCCAAGGTGAACGTCAGTAAGGAATCAAGAAAAGCATAGGCTAAGGTATATTATAGTATATTATTTTCCTGCATATATGTCTTCGGTAAGTCAGCTGCTTTCATTTAATCCATTAACTCATTTTCTAGTAAGGGTTTTATTGATAGATACAGTCAATAAATTGCAATTAGGGTTTTATTGATAGATACAGTAAGGGTTTTCTCCTATCTTCCCTCCTATAAACCCTGACAATCAGCCCTGCTTATGAATAGTGGATAGATATACAATCTTGTCTTGTCTACACATTGTTCTTGCAGCTGATTCAGGGGAATAATTGATGTCTTGTTTGTCTATGATTTAGCTCCCATTTCCTATCTATGTGATCATGGCCTTGGTTAGCAGTCCCTTTTCAGACTTGGGGAAAAATGGTTTAAAAAAAAAATTGCAGAGTGCGATACCAAATCAAGAATCGACACCTTACTTCAATAGAAACTACCCCAGTTTCCATCACACTACCAAGGGGTTATTAACTCATTTTCTAGTTTGACTGTGATATACTTTAACAACCATTGATCACTTGATAATTTATGACCACCATTTCCTTCAAGTAGGGTAATCTGATTGTTCGTAACCATTAATCAATTTCTTGATAAACGGAAACCATCGATTCAAACTATTCATGCACAATATTTGTTGAGCCACATTTTACTTCCTGCTCTTTGCTTCAAATGCTCATGAACTATATCAATACAGGTTACAATTTGAAACACTCGAATGAAATCTAACCCATCTATATTAGATGACAATGCTATGAATTCATGAAATAATTCGACTCAATGTAAACACAAACTCAACACAATAATTGTGTTGTTCACTTGTACCATTCAATTAACTTCCAGAGCTTGAACCTGGAATAAAATTGACCTTAACAGAGTATAGGCCCACACACTGTTGCTTCTACTCAAAGAACAAGTAGTTCCTCATTTTTCCCTAGATCAATATACTACCTCTCTCTCAGGATATACAAGCCTCCAAGTTATCCAAGATTCTCGAGCTATTCTAATTTTCTATGAGCTATCCCAAAAGTTATTGATCTACTTCACACCTACGACTCAGAAACCTCTAGAAGCTCTTATTTTGGACCCTATGGAATCATACCTACTCCTTGGTACTAGCATTGGGAAATAACACTTTTGTGGGACTATCCTAACCTATGCATGAGACCTAAAACTCATACTTACTGAATTTAATCGGCTTGATTACGAACCCTACCATCTGTGCGGCGGAGCGTAACTGAAGCTGGAGCACTTTAGGTTATTTGAACCGTACTTTAAGTAACTATAAGAATCTAATAGAAGCGTGTATGATAGTTTCTCATATCTACCATCCATAAATTGAAATCATGGTTTTATTGATATATACAGTCAGGGTTTTCTCCTATCTTCCCTCCACCGATTGATTAAGATGGATGGTTTTATACAAAAAATAATTCACCTACTTCCTATCAACCCTACTTCCAAGTATAACACTGAGCTAATGAAATATTTTGAATACATTTAAAGCTAGCACTTAATGGACATAATGCTCGCAAGGTAGTATGCATACAAGAGTAAGATAAAATGCCCGTGGCTAGTTAAACATGCCCATGGGGTAATAGATAAATTCCCGTTGAACCCCAAAATGCCTAAAATAGAGGTGGGAAGATACCCACAGGAGGTGTTGAAATGTCACTAGATAATTGAAATGCATGTGACATGTAAGGGCATGCTCACATAAGTATGCGAGCACCCACACACGAATACTATATGCTCATGATATGTAAGGATATTGCCACATAATGAATGTATCAACAGTCATCTAGTAAATTCATAAAAGGTAAGAATGCATCAACGACAACATCACAATGTTCCTTCACTTTATTTCCTTTTCTCAACAAGCTGCAGACATTTTTCCAAATCAATTGCTTATCCAATTTGGAGAATTTATGTAAATGTATTCTACAACTTAAATGTGGGCATATTTAACTAGTTGTAGTTTTTTTTAGTGCACCTATGATGCCATGATTAAGCATACAATTGAAGAAAATCAAGGACTTATGGAAATTTATCTCCATCCAACTAGCCATGCAATATAGTTGAAGAATATCTTTATAAGATCAAGCTTCCCATAAAATATTTACTTTTCAAGTGTTTAACTTTATCATTGAAATTCCCATGAGATGTAAGGACATGCCCGCATAATGAATGTTTCATCGGTCATCTAGTAAATTCATAAAAGGTAAGCATGCATCAATGATAACATCACAATGTTGCTTCACTTTATTTTCCTTTCTTTATCTAACCATACTGCTCCCCCTATCAATATGTAGACTAATTGCTCCCCTGAAACCTTGTTGGTATGTTCATATGAAGATATTTAATTTGTCTCACATATATCTTCATAATCAATGAAAAGTAATATCTCACAAATGTAGATTTCTACAAACATATTGTATCTAATTTCTTTCGGCATTTTACTCCATCTATTGCTATGGCTTCATGTGGGCATTTTTCAACTTTTTGTGCATCTTTGCAGGCAATTTTTTGGACCTACGTTCATATGTTTGAGGTCTACAGGAATTTTATAAGGTAGTGCGGTAATCTTATCAGTCCAACGAGCATTTTCAAACTGGCTATGGGCATTTCTGCAAATCAACTTCTTATACAATTTGGAAAATTGATTTAAATGTATTCTACAACTTAAATGTACTTACTTGCAGACTGAGTGTATGTAAGTGAATATGAAAATCACCTCCGACGTCCCTATAACTAGAACACTCTAAACAATAAAGGTTTCAATGCAACATAATTACGAAAATTATTAAGAGGATGACTAACCCAAAAAAAAGGACTCGAGCTCTACTACTTGCTCTTGTGCCTCTTGTAATATTTATGTAGCCTATCTGGGTCCTTTGACTAAACTATAAGGAAAAATAGACTATGTACTTGTGCTAGAATTTGATTATCTATATATAATTTATTTGGAATCTATGGATCAATATTTGGGGAAGAAATCTTCTCTACCTCGTCAATGTCTATTGGAGACCCTTGAGGCTTAGGGGACCTTCCATCCTGATCAAATTTGACATATTTACATACAAATATATTCTATAGGGATTGAATGTAAACTTTGGAGGGCTTATAATTATTTTTATATCCAACAAAAATTTCATTCAAACCAGAGGGTTCAAACCTAGTTAGTGTTTATAATGGTAATGATGGAACCCCATCCTCCTATCTTGGTACCATACCTGTCATATAGGATGGGTTCAATTTTGGACTTTGTGTGCTTACTGGTACCCTAAAATGCATATAATACATCCTATCCATCCATCAATAGTCCAGTCAATGAATGGATATCCTGCACATAAATTGGATAATCCATTTCTAGCCACAAGGTGTTCCCATGCACTCAACTAATAAGAAACTTGGTGCATCTAGTAGTTCCCCCAGTGGTGTCAAATACTAGTAGGTCAAGTAGATATCATTGTGAGAGAGGCCACATTTCAGAAAGGATGCACCACTAGAGAAGAGAGACACTAGTATTTAGCAAGTGTGCATATTGTAGATCTTCCATGTAGGTCTATATAAGTGTCCATGCAGGCTCCACACAAGTCCCAGAATTAATGTTGGTGGGTAACATATGGAGGTTGGTGAGCTATTTGAGACTTGTTATTTTACACTAGAATTCACAGCAAATATTGTACTTCAAATCTAGGCATGCCTCTAGGCTCTTACAATGATATTGCTAGGAAACGAGTATTAGAGACTAAATTTCCTCCACGAAACTGTTTTCCTCCTCGAAATTGTATAGGATAGAATATATATTTCACGAATGAAGCTTATTAATTATTATTATAGGATTTATTTAAGTATTGAGAAATATTATTAGGAAGAAAAATGAGAAAATGGCACACATGCATCCTCAAAATATTGAGAAACATCCATCCAACCCAAATCTCCTACTTTCAATGGCATCCTTCTATCATATCTTACCTCCGTTTTCCTACCTCATAAAACTTAACAAGTGCAATATTTCAGCTCTATGTTATGCTACCTTGGAATATGAATTTTGAACCATTACTAACCTAGAAGAGATGCCATTATCATCCTCAGTAGTCAATAAATTAAGTTTGAACACTCGGCATTTCATTAGATGGTATAGATTCAGAATGTCTCATAATGGTAGCATCTCCATTTGATGGCATCAAAGGACTAAACACTATGCTCCAAGGTATGAATCGGCCCTCACAAAATCACCTTCTGGGATTCCAAAACATAAAACTTCAGAGAATACTTTTTTATATATAAAAAACTTCTCAAATTCTGAATTTGGATTTATTTTCTATTATGAAAAGATTTCTATTATGAACATATTTCATACTATCTCTTTCTCCCATATCTTGAGAGAATTCAATCATCCTAAACCATTTTGAAATTAGTAATCAAGGATGGAGATCTTAATATTTGGAAACTCTATTTTATTTTTCTAGTAAAAGTGTTTTGAAAGTTTGGACATTTTATAAATGGAATGTTTTGTTAACCACATGACTCTAATAAGTAATTACAGTCTTGGATGAAGGAAAATCTATGTTTTTGTGAAATATATTTAAGGATAAGCAATGCATATTTAAACACAGACTCACTTTGATCTATAGATTTATGGTCGCTCTTACATGTACAAGAAGTTACCATAGCCTGGCTTAGTTACCATGATTTGTATATGCCTATGTTTTATTTTTTATTCAAGGTGTTTTAATGTTTGTTGCTGCTCATAAATGCTCCAAATGTGCCCAAAACTTTCACACACTGTTGCATGGGTGCTCAAAATTGGAAATAAATCCTCAAATTCAACCCAAAATTATGAATTAGGCCTATTACTGCTGAAATTAACCCAGATTTAAAAATGATGCTCTTCATTACTAATTAGATACACAATCATGGAGAATTAAGGTTTCTTTCACACCCATGTTTTCCTAGAATTGAGAGATCAGACTTCTTGCCGATATTTCACACACATAGGGCTGCCAAGATTTGAGAAATTAATGCCTAGAATGCTGCTACAGGTTTTTTTTATTCCCAGAAATATTTAGAACTCCTTAGTGGACACCCATGCAATATAGGTAGTAACAAGATGTACATCAAACAGATCTTGGATGATGTCTTGTGTAAATAAAGAGGAATAGGGAAATAAGGGTGCATCTACATAAACAACAAAGGTGAAAATACTTAATTTGGGATCAAATTTGCAGAATGATTCACCTCTAGAGGTTTTCCACCCAACCATAGGCTTTCACTTTACAAATACACCCCCAAGTTGAGGGCCTAAGTGTGATAAGGGAGTCTCTCTCTCTCATCCCAAAACCCAAACAATTGTTGAGAAAAAAAAACATTCATCAAAACCTCCAAACCCTCACAAATTGAGCAAGAACATGTAACAACTACGCAAGTCAAATAACCATGCTACATACTACACACGCACAGACCATTCGCAAGTGAATCAATTGATAGGAATCCATTCCTTCCCACAAGCACATTCACTTCACTTACCTTTTTCCTTTTTTCCTTTTTTCCAATTGTGAAACATGCCCCCCATTATCCCTTCTAAGAAATCATATTCTTTCTTTCTTTAATAAAATGCATGGGCATCTTGCCCTTTATTACAACTTATATCACAAGAATTACATAATGAAATAAAATAACACAATGGAGCCTTCCCTAATTTGCACTCATTTAATACAAATACAACTTAACATTACATAGATTTTGTATTGTTACTGTTAGAGTGAGGCACCATGCTACCAGAATAGGGAGGGAGTCGAGTCACCACTCCATTTTGGGAAAAATTTGATAAACCCTGGGAGGGGAGGATAGGAATATAAGATAAGAAGAGAATGCCACTAGATTAATTAAGGTTTTAGAGTTGATTAGGATATCTAGGGTTGTATATTAATTAAGGTAATTTAATTAGGGTTAAAAAACAAATAGGAAAGAACAACAAATTAACAAAGGAAAGCAAACTAACTAGGGTTAATTTACCAGTTTCCTTCTGTGAGTTGATTAACCTAATTATTTAAGGTGAAATAGAGGGAAAAGGAAGGGACAAACTCAAAAAAACATTGATGTAGGTGCTAACTATTCTTGGGTTAAAGATGATAGATGTAGCAAATCGGAAACAAGAGAATTACTCCACCCGAACAGACTTGCACACACTGCTACACCTTTCAGCAAAACAGACTTGATCCTGATATTTGATACAAGGAAATCAAACACACTAGATCTACCATGTAAAATAATGAATCAATGAAGGTTTGGATGGTAACCAAATGTGCCCTAAATACCTTCATATCCTAGGATCATTGAGTTAGAGAGTGGATGAAGAATAGTCATTAGACTTGGAAGAGACATAGAAGAACATTAGTATGGATAGATGGAATGCTAGGAACCCCATTCCATTGTACCAACTCTTTCTTAGTAAATATTTGAGCTTTTTTAATTTTGACTATGCTCTAGTGACTTCTCCTTTTGATGATTTTTTTTCATGGCATATAAATGCCTTAGTTCGGGGGGATTTTCACTTTACCTCCTAGGTGCTTCCTTCGATAAGCCTTCAAGGATATTTATGTACTTCTTTGGACTATGTGGAATGTATTTTTGGTGCTGGATTGAGGCTTTCTTTTGTACACCCTTTGATCATGGGCTATAAGATACTTTTTTGACATGGACTGGTACTTTGTATTGAACAAATTGTAATATATAAGATATTTTTGAAATTATTAAGACCAATTGAAAATGTAATTTTGCAGTTATAGAAAGTGTTTCTTGTTTTTATCAGTTGGGATTCCATGATAGATTTTTGTTCTCTATATATTATTGATTCTAATTCATTAGTTTAATGATTATTAATGAAGCTCTCTGTTTGATAGTATTGTGCTGATTAAAAAAATTAATATACCTATATTTGTGCTTTTTACAATTTATATCTGAAATATTTGTTCACTTTGTTGCATAGCTTTTTTTTGAATATGTGTGACATATTCCTAAGACTATATTTATCCTCAAGGGGCTAGCCACCCATTGCTGAGTTAACATAAGGAATATGAGATGACCACATGATATTCCTTATCCAATGATGATGATTATGAGCTTCCACTCTTTGCATGAGACACATGAGACATATGACCACATATAGTTGAGAAGGCTAAGTAACCTACCCTCATGTTGACTTGAAGTCCAAAATGTCTTGTCCTTTTTTCCATGTCATCATCCTTTGTGATTAACCTTTATATTCCTTTTTGCAATGTCATGATCCTATGTCATCTATTAATTTTTCACAATGTTCTAGGAACTGAAAACACAGTCTCACAAAGAATACAGACAAGTATGCATAAAATTGGCAAAATGGTGCTTCAATGGAAGTAACAGCTCTGTATAATAAATGAATAATGAATAATACAATACAATGATCATGCAAGATGCATGAATTCCAATACAATTCAAATTCCCAAGGAGTTCATTCGAATTGAATCAATGGATGTAGCTTAACTGACTGTAAGCCATAGTAAACACACTAGTTAACCAACTGATCAAGTGTCGATTGACTCAACTAAGTCCTAACTGAAGTCAGAGTGCAATGGATGACTGATTCTAACTGAAATGAGCTTAGACACATGTCACTGCATGTGAAGCAGCAAGTGGTAGCACATCATTAACTCCAATGAACCCCGATGAGGTTAACTAAAGTCAAACTGGCCATCAGAGGTGGTTGGAGGTGCCCTTGTTGACTCCAATTCATTAAATATTAATAAAATAATCAATATAATGAATGGAGGTTCCTGCACCACTCAACTTAACTAATTGTAACCATCAGTTAGCAATTAGGTTCATTTATGACAATCAGATCACCGCCAGAGTGCTCCAGTTAGCCTCCTCTAATGAAGGAGAAGGCTTAGTTGGCCTCGTTGACTGAAGGTAGGCATGGGTGTGCTCATGATGATGTTAGATTGTTCTCTTTTAATGCTGATTAAGTCAATAAAACTTAGGATAGTGGTTTAACAAGGTCAAACTGACCAAATTAAGTATGCATGGTGGGTAAATGTCTCCAACACCCCCCTTAAGCTATACTAAGAGGAGTAGAAACATAAAGTGCATGAAATGATAGGTCCCTGGAAAATAAGGCCATAGGTCACCCTATACAATAATGAAACTCAAACAATGCTCAAAAATAAATCTAAGTGAGGAAAAGAGGGAAAACCCGGTGGGAAAACCCCCCCCTCAAGCTGAACACTGAAAGTAGTCTTATCACCCTGATGAACTCACCCCCAACAGTGAATGGAGGTAAGTGAAATTATTGTCTAAAAATCTCTTGGTGAAGATGTCTGCAATATGCTCATCAATCGGGTAGTATTGCAGAATGATGGTCCTATCATGCACTAACTCTCTGATGTAGTGCATGTGTATCTCTACATGCTTGGTCCTTTTCTTGGTAACTAGATCTATGGATATATTAATATCACTTTAATTGTCACAAAATAGGACAGTGGCAAATTACTACCAAGATCAAACTCTGAAAGAATGCCTTGCAACCAAACAACTTCGATGCAAGCATTCACCTCTCCTCAATACTCAACCTCTAGTGAAGACAATGCTATGGTGGCCTGCTTTTTGCTAGACCATAAAATGGGGCCAACACCAAACATGAATACATATCCAGAAGTAGACTTTCGATCAATATAATCACCTACCCAATCAAAATCTGTGTAACCAACCAACTCTAGCTCGGAGTCTACATCATAGTGAATGTCGTAGGTCCTGGTTCCCTGAATATACTCAAGGATCCTCTTGGCTGCCTTCCAATGAATATCATAAGGCTGATACATGTATATTGGCATGGCATTCATGTAATAACAAATATCAGGCTGAGAATGAGTCAAGTAGAGCAAGCTACTTATCAGCTATCGATAAATAGTGTAATCCATAGGAGGTCTGCTTTTTCCTTCTTCAAGGCTGATCCCTGAAAGGAAAGGGAATGGAGCAGCATTACATTCAGCCATGTTAAACTTGACTAATAGGTCTGTTGGGCCCAGAAATGGCCCCTTATTTACCATCCTTATCCACCTCTTTTTTCCTTTTCATACCCTATTGAGCATGCTAAACAGACTTCTTACCCTCACTCTGCTCCTCAAGTCACAAAGGTATGGTTAGTTATTGTCTTATTTTATTAATGCTTAGGATGGTGGTAATTAAGGCTCTATATATTTAAATATGATAATATATGATGGTTTATAAGGTATTTCGAGACATAGAGAATGCCGGTATAGTGGGTTGAACATGCTAAGGGAAGGATGGACATTCATTGCTTAAGTTGATCACCATCCATCCTACTATTGCCCAAAGAACGCGGCCCCAATATATTATTCCAGGAAAATCTTTACAACAACAAAATGCGATAGATTTGGAAGGAAACAGTGTGTTGCTGCCCAAAAATAGTTGTGATATATGGGATATCTTTTCAATCAAACAGGATCATCATTATTTCTGAGTCAATTAACAGTTTCCCTATATTTTATATTCTCATCCTTCCACAACTGTGACAGTTGTTGTAATTAGGGCCGCATGAAGATCAGAGATCTTCATGGCTGCCCAATAATAGGGATAGGATGTTATGATTGAACATAGTATAAATATGGGGAACTGTTCTGAGCCAGGGGTTGAACCCTTAACCAAATTATTGTATTAGCGGTGACTGAGGTTGTTTGTTTGATCTGCCTTTTTAATACAAGGAGTTACTTCAGATCTCAGTGTTTTAATGTGCGTTACTTCTAGCATATCTGTGTGAAGGCTGGGCCCGTCTTCCCACAGGGATTGCTGAGTTAAATTAGGAATTTTAATTATTTTGTTGTGTGATGTTGTGTTAATTCCATTTTCTCATAGCAAGCTGCAACAGTTGTGGATTTACAGTGTGTTATTAATTGCATCTCTTAGAAAACTGTAGTGGTATGGTTGTGATAGTCGAATGTATAGGTAATTGTTCTTTATGCAACTATGTGGTAGCTGTAACGACCCTATTCATCCCTAGATATTTTAATTGTTGTTTCCATACATCCTTGCAGTTTGTTCCCTTGCTTTTATGGTTGCAGAATTTTATTTGTGTACTTTGAATTTCTAGAATAGCTGAACTCAATTCATGTCTTTTGGATTTCTAGAATAATTAGATCGAGATAGTTGGGTAAATCATTAGATGGTTTGGTAAACAGGATTTAATTTTCCACAAAATTAATCTAGATGTGATTTCATGAATCTTTCAATTCTAGATCAAGAACAGTAGAAGGTAATTGTGGCTGTATTGTTTAGAAGGTAAACTAGATTAAGTGGATCCTTGGGATGAACATAGCTGAGCAGAGAATAGGATTGTTTACTTACAGCACTTATATAGTGCATGTTATCCTTGAAATAAAAGACTTCCCTGGGTTGATAATAAATATTGCACACTTCGTATGTTAGCTGTAATTAACTTGCATATTGGGTGCCCAATATTTTGGCACCATTGCCGGTGAAGGATAAGTATTAAACACTATCATAGTTTCATCCTATAATTGTTTATATTCAGTCTTCTTCAATTTTTCTATTTGAATTATTTGGGTTGCATGAATACAAGAAGGGTACAGCGTGACCATCTTATAAATCCCAGAACCCCACAAAACACTAACACTGTAGGTGGTCGAGGTCGTGGGCGAGGTCCAGAATTAGGGAGAAGACCATTCATTGATGATCTGGTGGTTAGAACCAATTCTTCTACCAGGGTTCACTATCAGGAAACACCTATCAGAAAGAACCCTGGTAATCCTTGGGTTCCTGCATCAGGTTCTACAGTGGAGAACACACGAGCAGCTGCAACACCCTCAAATACCCCTGCAGAGGAGGACAAAGCTAGTACTGTAGGATCTGCTGATCGAGATCTGATCGATCACATTAATGGGAAGGTTGTAACTGAAGAAGAGTGGACAAAGTTCCATTAGAACTTCGTTGATCAGTGGAAGAACGAATATGAGAAAACAGACGAAGGTATGAGTAACAGACACAAATCCGAAGAGGAAGAGGCAATGGGAGAAAATCATCATCATGAAGGAAATTTCCTACCTAAAGGGACGGTGGCTACACTTTAGTTCCCAATTCAAAAACCAGAAGGGATAGCCCCTATGAAAAATATATCGCCATCGGTGTTGCCCCGCTTTTATGGAAAAGCAGCAGAGGATCCAGATGAATTTCTGTACGAATTTTATATCCTCTGTCGCAGCTATGATTACACCACCAATGCGCAGAAGCTGAAACTCTTCACTGCCACTCTAAAGAACAATGCATTGCATTGGTTTATGAGACTAGGAGGTGGAACTGTCACTAATTGGGACAGAATGAAACAGGAGTTCCTAGAGAAATATCAGGAGTATTGCAATACCAAGGACAAGAGAGAAGAACTATTTAAAATGGTACAAAAGGATGATGAAAGTCTAGAAGAATTTGTCGAGAGGCTCTTACATAATGTGCAGAGAGCTGGATAGATCAATATGTGGTTAGATGTGCTCAAAATAATCCTGCTTCGTGGGATTAGGGATGATTTCCTAGATATGTTAAACCTATTAGGAAAGGGGGATATCTCCAAGGATTCTTTCAAGAAAATTATGGAATTGTGTAAAAGGTACTCCAGGGGATCTTCCAGGAATAACAGGTGGGACAAGCAGGACAAGCTAGAACATGATGTCTTCGACAGAATTCAGAATTCATATAATGGAGGAGCCACCTGTGCAGAGATAGGAAACCTCCTTGAAAATTTCAAAACAAAAATTATGAGCTCTATCTCCTCGAAAATAGACATCTGAGGGAAAAGCAGAAACAAGAAGTAGAGGATCTCACACTAGGTATATTCTGTCCTCGATGTAGAAAGAACCACCCTCTGAAGTAGTTCCCACTCGACAAGGTAGAAATGTGTCACTTGTGCGAGCTGAACGATGACACAAAATAATTCCTGTTACTTCCCCAAGTGAAGGCTGTTTTGCATGCATCAACTCCAGAGGTGGAACCATCCTACTTTATTGCACAAAAGAAGCCTTGGCAGCCTTGAAATCAAGGTATGACTCTAGACTTATTTATGTTTTCGAATAACATGAATAATTAGAATAATATGCACAATATGAATACACAATTCCCTTCATCTTATTCTAATCCTCAATGGTAACACTCTCAACCTTCAATGCAAAATTTTAACTGCTGGAACCCCTGGGTTTAGCCACCATAGTCACCACACCAACCAACTTTTTGGTCTCCTGGATGGAGGAATTTCCATCTAGGGAACTAGTTTCCTCAACAACCTCCACAACAACTATTTTCTCAAAAGAAATACCCTCCCCAATATCCTCAGCCTTATCAACAGTCGTAGCTGCAACTGTAGAATAATGCTGCTCCCAATATGCCTATACGACCTCAGCTGCCTGCTCAACCTAATCCTAACCCAAATAATAAAACAGTCCATCAATTTGATATTTTCAACATGCCTGCTTACTCCCTTACTCCTATGCCCTGCAACGATATTCACTTACAATCAGGAAAGGTAGTGGAGCCTTTGATTATTGAGGATGTTCCATCCCCTATGCAGGAAGAAGGGGTGAACCCACAGCATTTATCCAATATGACCCCCATCATTGAAGATGTTGAACATGCTACTGATGTGTCGGCTAAAATATAGAATAATACACCCAGCGACGCACAACCTACTCAACTAATTAGGAAACCACCACACCCTGAAAGATTAATGCTACCAAAGGTGGTGGGACAACCTCAGTTTAACCTCTTAGGAGAGTTAAAAAATCTTTATGTTAAAATTCCCCTCCTGCAAGCTCTTCAAGATGTACATATCTATGCTAGAACTGTTCGGGATCTGTGCATAAGGAAACCAGAAAGGAAACCCAGGGATCCTCCCATTGTTCATGTCATAGGGAAATTATTTGCATTAATAATGGGAAAAACCCTTCTGGCCAAATATGACGATCCTGGAAATCCCACTGTCATTGTGCAGATTGGGCATACAGAGATACCCAACATACTAGTAGATTTAGGAGCGACGATTAATGTTATGACTATTGAAGCTATAAGAAAACTTGGGCTCACTAATCTCAAGGAAACCCCCACTGTTTTAGAACTGGCAGATAGATCCACTATTAACCCAGAAGGAATTTTGGATGATCTCATCATCTCAGTTGATTCTTGGGAGTACCCTGCTGACTTCTTGGTTTTACAACCTAAGTCATAGTTAGGAGGACACCCACTAATCTTGGGAAGGCCTTGGTTAGCTACAGTTGATGCTTGCATCAGCTGTCGATCTGGGTCTATGACCATATCAGATGGTACCAAGACAAAGAACCTCACTCTCTATCCACCAGCTCGACCGAGATTAGAAGATGAAACTCCTTTACGGATGGAGCTAGAGGAAGAAGAGGGCGTTTAGCCATTATTAAAGATAGGGAAGGCTTTAACCTTTAAGGATGAAACTAAAGACGACGCTATTAATAATTTCATCAATGAACCCACTTCTGTCAATAAGGAAATTTATTAAATCCTGAATATTACTCTAGGTGAGGAAGAACAAGAAAATCTCACATAATAGGAATTAGTCAGTGACACTCATATAGTTCCAATATTGAAAAATTCAAAAAGTGTTCCTATCAAGGTAGAGTCTGGAAAAACCTTGAATATTAATCCCGGCCTCTCCTTAGATGAACAGAAGTGCCTGATTAGTCTCTTAAAAGAACACAAGGGGACATTTTCCTGGGAGTACACAGACATGAGGGCTATTCCCTCTAACCTGTGCACCCATCATATTTATATTAAAAGTGACTCCCGGCCTGTCTGCCAGCCTCAATGATGAATGAACCCCAATCTTAGGGACATAGTGAAGGAAGAGATTTAGAAACTCTTGGAAGCAGCATTTATATATCCCATTTCAAACAGCAAGTGGGTGTCCCCACTCGTAATAGTACCCAAGAAAAATGGTAAATGGAGAGTCTGTGTGGACTATAGAGAGCTGAACAAGGCAACACAAAAGGATCATTTTCCTTTGCCTTTTATCGATCAAGTACTTAACACCTTATCCGGGAAGAATTTCTTCTCCTTCCTGGATGGGTTTAGTGGGTACAATCAGATCCAGATTGCTCCTGAAGACCAGGATAAAACTACCTTCACCTATCCCTAGGGAAATTTTTCTTACAGAGTGCTCCCCTTTGGTTTAACCAATGCACCAGCAACATTTCAAAGAGTTGTGATCAACATATTTTTCAGAATTAGTTAATGATAGTATGGAAATTTTTATGGATGATTTTACTCCTTATGGAAAAGATTTTGAAGAAGCACTGGAAAATTTGAAAAAGGTTTTAATTCGATGTGAACAGACCCAACTCTCTTTAAGCACTGAAAAGTTCCATATGATGATGAGTGAAGGAGTAGTATTGGGGCATTTCATCTCTGCTGATGGCATCTAGGTGGATCCCTCAAAAATTAAGGTAATAAAAAATATACCTACTCCTGTAACTCAAAAAGAAGTGGGAAGTTTCTTAGGACATGCTGGATATTACCGAATATTTATAGAAAAATTTTCCAAACTTGCCTCTCCTTTGTTTTCATTATTAATGAAGGACGTGCAATTTGTTTGGAACGAGGCATGCCAGACAGAATTTGTTCAACTTAAAGAGAAGCTCTCCACAGCCCCCATCTTAAGAGGACCCAATTGGACCTAGCCCTTCCACATTTCTTCAGATGCTTCTGATACTGCTATTGGAGCAGTCTTAGGACAGCAGGATGGTCAAGTACCTTATGCAATTTATTATATTAGTAAAAACTTATCCCCTACTGAACTTAATTATACTGTCACCGAGAAGGAGTTCTTAGCCATTGTTTACTCCATTAACAAATTTTGACATTATATTATTGGATATCCTACATTTGTGCACACTGACCACTCTGCCATCAAATATCTAATGAATAAACCTGTTACTAATGCCAGGGTAACTAGATGGCTTTTATTATTATAAGAGTTTGATATTACCATTATAGATAAACCTGGAAGAGAAAATGTTGTCATTGTTTTCTTATCTCGTTTCACTAAAAGTAATGATAATTTTCCTGTTGAGGACTCTTTTCCAAATGAACACTTATTTGCAGTTTCAGCTCGCTCCCCTTGGTATGCAAATGTTGCCAATTACTTGGCTGCAGGAAAGCTTCCAGCACATTTGTCCAAAATAGAAAAGAGGAAAATCATTCAACAAAGTGCCAGGTATTGTTGGGTAAATGGTCATCTCTTCTACATAGGCCCTGACCTTGAGATCAGAAGGTGTGTGAGAGAAGATGAAATATTCCATATATTGAAGGCCTGCCATGATGAGCCTTGTAGGGGGCATTTTGCAGATAGAAGGACAGGACACAAAGCACTGAGAATGGGCTACTATTGGTCGACCCTTTTCAGGGATGCAAAAATATATGTCCAGTATTGTGATAACTGCCAAAGGATGGGCCAACCCAATAGATTAGATCAAATTCCTCTACAACCACAACTAGTGGTTGAACCCTTTGATATGTGGGCTTTAGATTTTATTGGTCCTATCAGCCCTCATTCCAAGCAGAAAGCTTGCATCTTGGTCTGTGCCGACTACATGATGAAATGGGTAGAATTTGTGGCTTTGGCGAAGGCCAATGATCAGGCATTGATTGATTTCTTATATAGTGAAATATTTACCTGCTTTGGGGTACCCAAGGAAGTGCTTACCGATGGAGGACCATAGTTTGTGTTGCATCAATTTGAAACTCTGCTACGGAAGTACCATATTCAACACCGGATAGCTTCACCTTACCATCCCCAAGCCAATGGCCAGGTGGAAAGAACTAACAAAGTTATTGAATCTATCCTTACCAAGACAGTCAAGAGCCATTATAGAGATTGACCTGACAGACTTCCAGAAACATTGTGGGCATATCGTACCACTTGGTGCAACACTACAGGTTTCTCTCCCTACAACTTGGTGTATGGGAAAAGTGTCATCTTCCCAATTGAATTTGAAATTAAGACTTTGAAGATGGCCACATAGGTAATCCTAAATGTAAATGAAGCCAAAAAGAAGAGATTGAATGAATTGAACAAACTAGATGAGAACCGGTTAGCTGCTGCATACCAGACTGTATAAATTCAGCAACAGAGATCCGATTGGCATGACCGATTCATCAAAAAGAAGGTCTTCTGTGAGGGATATTGGGCACTATTATATGATTCACGATTTAAAAGAGACTTCAAGGGTAAACTACACACAATATAGCTAGGCCCATACGTCATAGATAGAGTATTTGATAATGGTCTGGTCCGCTTGTTAACCATTAACAAGAACCGCGCACCATTATTTGCTAATGGTCACAGGCTGCGACTGTACCATAAGCCCATTTAAAAGGACACATTTACCTCACAGATTGTAGCTGATCTAGACTACCAGTTAGCACATGTTCAGGAATTTTTATCTACCCCTGTCAATCCTTAGTTAATCGCTATAAATCGCATATGAATCTCTGTACATAAATAAATTGTTTTTTTTTTGTTATTGTTATCTTTTTCTTTTGCACTTGATCCATTTTTTGGTTTTTTGAAATGTGCAGGAAAGTGCCTAAGAGCAGTGGTCATCATTGGGCCTAGCGACCAATGTCATTCTTCTGTAACTTCCTGCACCAAATTTTTTTTCCTTAATAAATCTGTCACAGCTGCGCCACCTTTTTCGGTAGCTGCGACATCTTTTTCCGGTAGCTGCAACATATTTTTCTAGCAGATACAACATATTTTTCCGACAGCTAGGACGCCCTTTTTTGGCAACTATGACACCATTTTACCTTTGCCCATAACTCTCGTATGCGCAGCTGCAACACTGTAAAACTCCCGCCCTTCTTCCGTTTCGGCAGCTACAACACCGTTTCACTTTTTCCCATAAATCCTGTTTTGCATAGCTGCAACACCTTTTTCGGCAGCTTCAACATAGTCAACTTTCACCCACCTAATGCCTTTTCATCCTTTTCCAGCAGCTGCGACACCTTTTTCGGCAGCTGGAACTCCGCTACATTTGGCTGATTTTTCTATATTCCAAGGTCACGCCTGTTCTAAACTGTCTGATTTCTTTATGTCCTATGGCCATGACTCCTTTATTTTAGCATAAATTTTTGCAAGCTATAAAATCCTCTAGATATGGCTTTGATCCTTGACGCTGGCAACTCGATTTATCCTCCAACATTCATCATGTTTGCAACCAATTTGACACGATGGTTCATCGATGGAAAACATCATTATAGCATCCCTGTGATAATGACTACATTTAATGACTACACCTCACACTTTCTACTATTCTCCAAAGGACATCATCCATCGCGCATTTTCGAAGGTATGGCTTTGATTAACTACTTGATTAAGTATTAATTGGATCTGACAATATCAATCATACCTTCCTTTCTGTGCCCATTATTACATCGTTAACTCTTCACTCATGCGACGTAATGACTAATTATGTTACCTAATAACCACCACCTTTCCTAATTTGGGATCAATTTCAAATAGTCTGATACACTGAAACTTTCTGAATTTACCCAAATCCACTCTCAGTTGTTCATGCATACTCTGTGCTTCAACCTCCATTGTCGGAATCTATAATTTATCGGACTGCAACATACTTCTGAAGGTGGATAAACATGGGTATTCCAGCTCAATATGAACCTCCTGTGTTCCAATAGAAGAGGAAATGGACTTACCTATAGGGCCCGTTCAAAATCAAGCAGATCCGGTCAATCCACAGTTGGGGGGAAATGTAGAGCAACAGGAGGTTCGGAGCCCTTCCAATGTAGTTGGGGGGGAGATGAAACTGGATCGGAGGATTAGGCAGGAGAACAAACATAACATTTGGGGGATGATGTACAAGAAAACCCTATGGAATGACTAAATATTAGGGAAGCTCTGACAGCAAAGGGTGAAACTGGAGCAGCATTAAATGTTGCGACAGTTGAAACTGAAGATGATAGAGCTATGATAACAGAAGAAAAAATTGAGGTGGTGATCATTGAATCTTCCCCTAAATGGGGAGGAACCCTGATTGAGGAAGAACATCCTAAAGAACAAGAAAATGTTGGAACTAGGGATATTCCTTCCACATCAGTAGCGAATTTAGAAACTCCAGCACCACAGAGAAAAAGGAGGATATCAAAGGATGAAATAAAGGCATCACCACCAATAAGATGGAGAAGAACCAGGTCAGTCACAGCAGCAGAAGCAGCAAGGGAAATATGGGCAACCTTAGAAGCACAAATTGAGTTCCCCATTCTTAGACCCAAAGCAATTGATACCCTACAGGATCTAGTCACAGAAGAATCACAAATTGAAGGACTTCTGTTTGAAAATAGGCTATTAAAAGAGGAAGTAAAAGCACTCCAAAACGAATTAGAAAATTGGAAGGAAGCATGCAGAAAACAGGATGAAAGGAAGCTATACACATTGGTTGAAGCTGCAAATCAATTGGAAGGATCAAATCCTGTCAAGGCTGGCAATGAGGAAGAAAGAGTGGTATGTCCTACTTGTGGAGAAATCTTTGATGAGTCAGGTTACAAGGTCATAGTTCATGACTTTACAACATAGCAGTCTGCACCTACAACTGTGGAAGGACAGGGAAAACCTAATTTGAGAGATGGTGAGATTCCCAAAGAGAAACTCCAGGAAGAGGAAGTTGCAGATGAGCAGGATGCTGTCACACAAGAACCCTCATCTTTGAATATTTCAGTTGAAATTACCGATGTGAGAGATGGTGAGACCCCTAAAGAGAAACTCTAGGAAGAGGAAGTTGTAGATGAGCAGGATGCTATCACACAAGAACCAGCATCTTTGAATATTCTGGTTGAAATTACCGATGTGAGAGATGGTGAGACCCCTAAAGAGAAACTCTAGGAATAGGAAGTTGTAGATGAGCAGGATGTTGTCACACAAGAACCAGCATCTTTGAATATTCCTGTCGAGATTGCCACCAACCCTGGGACAGAGGAACCAGAGGACGAGGTTATTCCTGATTTTATGGATGAAGATTGCATTGTGACCCTTGAACCCTCTCAAGACACAGAAATAATAGAAATGGAACCACAACAGCAGAACAATGATGAGGTCAAACAGGATGCTGCTACACAAGAACCAACATCCTTGAATGTTCTTGTTCAAGTGGCCGACCAAATGAGGGAAGAAGAATCAGCGATTGAAGACATTCTAGAATTCAATGAAGAAATTTGCACTATGACTCCTAAATTGTCCCTTGACACCAAGATATTAGAATTGGATGCAACAAGAAGCCAACCCCGATTTGGATATCATTCCTAATGTGGATTTAGGTGAAGATGAACAAGCTCAATCACAATCCTTAGTTGATACTGAAATCCTTGAGGAACAGCTTCATATTGAAGAAGACATACAATCCTGGTAGCATGAGGAAAAATAAGAATAGGGTGTTGTTACACAAGAACCAGCAGCCTTACAATCCCCTACTGAAGTTGCAGCTGATAATCAGGTAGACAAGAAGATTCAAATCCAGGAGGAAGTTGTCCCACAAGAACCAACATCCTCACAATCAGCTACCGAAGTTGTCATAGGAGAATCTGAGAAAAAGGATGTTGTTACACAAGAACCAGTATCTCCAGAAGTTGTTTCAAGAATACCGGTGGTTGGAGTTGTTGCAGAAGAAATTTTAAGAAGGGATGTTGTTACACAAGAACCAGCACCCCTAGAAGTAACTTCAGAAGTGCAGAATGTCTAATGTGGCACATCAGGTGATAAGGTGTGGACCGAACCCCTTCAAAATTTTACTGATCGGGATTCTGACAAGGAGGAGTATCCTAAAGAAGAAAAAACCCTGAAGCCTACAGAAGAAGTCTCAATCTTGAGAATGGAAGTAAGAAAATGGAGGAGCTAGGTGGAAAGATGCCAAGAAGGGATGGTTTCCCTCACTGAACATAAAAATACCATTAGTGGACTAAAATAAAAATGGGCAGAAGAACGCATGACCCAGAAACTTCGAGAGGAAGAACTAAAGAAGGAGCTAAGGGAGATGAAAAAGTTCAAGTCTATGCAAGAGGAAAAAGACCAGATGTATGCTCTTTCTCAAGAACTCCTGGGCACTAGAGTACCCTCTTCCTCTTACCCTGTCTTTTTATTCGAACAATTTATTTGGTTTAAATTAAGGGCTATGAAAGAAGGCAGATCATATGAAATAGAAACCTCAGCAAAATTCTTGGAGACATTTTTGAGAAGTAATTTTGAGGACTAGAATTTGCTGTGTGAGCTGTATTTGCATGAGATGGCTTGTCCTTTGGACCGCCATTCAAATCCTATTCCTTTTTCAGGTGATGTTTAGTTGAGGGCTTTTGCTTCTTTTGTGTGCAATCATGCTCAGTGGGAGAGGTCTTTCCAAACCTTTTCTCACAATGAATCCCACTCTAATATTTGGATCTGAAGTGAGCCTCAAAATCCTCGTCTTCTCCTTGCTCAACATCAGGGTCTACTTTCATGCCCCATCCAATCATGCATATAATGGAAATGCAGGAAGGGGTTATTTCTACTTGTACCAGCCATATTTCCACATATCAACAAACAACTTTGGGAGGTAGTAAGCACAGATGGCAGGTTGCCTCTCCAACCCTCAGAAATAGGGACCCCTACTGTTATAGAAATTTTGAACAAGCACTTTCCAAGATTGAGGGTTATGTTGGATGTATAATGGAATGTGTGGTTAATTGGCTGGGACTGAAATTTAAATTTCCTCTCATCTAGTGGCCAGCAAAACCATACAGGGAGGATTACTCATTGACCAAGGCAAAGGAGCAGAAATGTTGGAGATATTGGGTTGTTCATAAGGGGTTTATAGAAAAAGAAGGAGCACCTGAATTCCCCTACCACTTTTCTTCTCTCCATGAACAAAGCATAGTGCAAGATTCAGATTCAGAATAATGGTGGTTGTTGCATGAGGATATCCAAGAGGACAGTTGGGGGGAGATTTTGGGCCCAGAAATGGCCCCTTTTTGACCATCCTTATCCACCTCTTTTTGCCTATCATACCCTATTGAGCATGCTAAACAAATGTTTTACCCTCACTCTGCTTCTCAAGTCACAAAGGTATGGTTAGTTATTGTCTTATTTTATTAATTCTTAGGATGGTGGTAATTAAAGCTCTATATCTTTAAATATGCTAATATATGATGGTTTATAAATGTATTTTGAGACATAGAGAATGCAGGTAGAGCGGGTTGAACATGCTAAGGGAAGGTTGGACATTCATTGCTTAAGCTGATCACCATCCATCCTAATATTTCCCAAAGAACGCGGTCCAATTATATTATTCCAGGCAAAGCTGTACAAGGGTAGCTGCAACAAAATGCGACAGATTTGGAAGGCAATAGTGTGCTGCTACTCGAAAATAGTTGTGATCTACGGGATATCTTTTCTATCGAACAAGATCATCATTATTTCTAAGTCAATTAACAGTTTCCCTATATTCCCTACTCTCATCCTGGCATGGTTGTGACAGTTGTTGTAATTAGGGCTACGTGAAGATCAAATATCTTCATGGCTGCCCAATAATAGGGATAGGATGTTATGATTGAACATTGTATAAATATGGGGAACTGTTCTGAGCCAGGGGTTGAACCCTTAACCAAATTATTGTATTAGCTGCGACTGAGGTTGTGTGTTTGATCTACCTTTTTAATACAAGGAGTTACTTCAGATCTCAGTGTTTTAACGTGTGTTACTTCTAGCATCTCTGTTTCAAGGCTGGGCCCGCCTTCCCACAAGGATTGCTTACTTAAATTCGGAATCTTAATTATTTTTTTGTGTGATGTTGTGTTAATTCCATTTTCTCATAGTAAGCTGCAATAGTTGTGGATTTACAGTGTGTTATTAATTGCATCTCTTAGAAAGTTGTAGTGGTATGGTGTGACAGTTGACTATATAGGTAATTGTTCCTTATGCAACTGTGTGGTAGCTGTAACAGTCCTGTTCATCCCTAGATCTTTTAATTGTTGTTTCCATAGATCCTTACAGTTTGTTCCCTTGCTTTTATGGTTGTAGAATTTTATTCCTGTACTTTGAATTTCTAGAATAGCTGAATTCAATTCATGTCTTTTGGATTTCTAGAATAATTAGATCAAGATAGTTGGGTAAATCATTAGATGGTTTGGTAAACATGATTTCATTTTCTGTAAAAGTAATCTAGATGTGATTTCATGAATCTTTCAATTCTAGATCAAGAACATTAGAAGGTAATTGTGGTTGTATTCTTTAGAAGGTAAAATAGATTAAGTGGATCCTTGGGATGAATGTAGCTGAGCAGAGAATAGGATTATTTACTTACAGCAACTCAGTGTTTAAGCATATATAGTGCATGTTATCCTTGAAATAAAAGACTTCCCTAGGTTGACAATAAATATTGCACACTCCATATGTTAGCTGTAATTAAATTGCATATTGGGTGCCCAATAAGGTCTGATATGTAGTTGGACTGAGTGACCATTATCCAATCAAAAGTTTGATTAATTCCAAGCCCAATAAATTGCTTTAAGAGCCCCAAATCGCTCATTTCAAATGCATTGTGGAGAGCAGTTTTGATGACTAAAATAGAAGTAACTGTGATACCTGTAATCAATAATTAATCAACATATAAAAGAATAATAATAAAATGACCATCAGACTGCTATATATACACATTTGGATTTGATTTACACCTTTGAAATTTTTGCGAGAGAAGGAAGGCATCCATCTTGGAATACCACTCTCTTGGGGCCTGTTTTAACCCGTATAGTGACTTCTTTAGCTTGCAAACCAAAGATGGATTAGAAATGTATCCCTCAGACTGCTTCATGTATATCTCCTCATGAATATATCCATTCAAAAAGGCAGACTTAACATCCATATGATGCACTTCCTAGTGCTTAGATGCATAAATTTCCAAAACTAGGCGGATGGAGTCCATTTTTGCAACCGGTGCAAAAGTCTCATGGTAGTCCACACCTTGGACCTGGGAGAAAAAATTTTCTACCAGAATTGCATTATATTTTCAGTTTATTCCATCTACAACAACCTTATTTCAAAACACCCACTTTCATTGAATCAATTTCCTCCCCGAAGGAAGAGAAACTAGCTCCCAAGTAGTGTTTTTCTGAAGAGAATTCATCTCTTCATCCATGGCAACTTGCCATCTCGGATCCTTTAGACCATGGTAGTAGGAATTAGCGTCTAAAATTATCATCAACTAAATATATTTGGACATCAAATAATCAGGAAAATAGAGTGCAATACCTTCTCTTTGGAAATCAGACCGGGTTCTCCTTGGATCATCCGGATTTCCAATGTTATCTCCTACGGAGGAGAGTGCCTGTCGGGCCCAAGTTGGGAGATGATTTTGTACTTCAGGTTCTGATTCAGAATATGATGTTTTCTGTTCACTAATATCATAAATCATAGGATCCAAATCAGGGTCATCACCCCCAATTACATCATCCAAATATTCAGTAGAATAGGAAGGGAATTCAGCAGTTTTCTCCTTCACTAGTTTTACCTCTTGAAGAGGCTCATCGAACTTGACACTCCTTTCCATGATGATCTGTTTTGTTGTTATATCCAATAGCTTGGAACCTTTATATTCATCAGGATATTCTATAAAGAAACATTCAATTCTTTGTGATTGCAAATCCCTCCTTTTATCAAGCGAAATTCGGGCCCATGCAGTGGACCCAAACACCCTCAGATTCGACACATCTAGCTTGTGTATGAAATATGCTTCAAAAGGGGTCTTCGCTTTCACAGATGAGTGTGGAACTATATTCTAAATATATTTTGTAGCATGCATGGATTTCTCCCACAAATTTTCCAGACAACTTCTTTGATTGCAACATACAGGTGGTCATCTCCTTGAGAGACCGATTCTTCCTCTCCGCTACACTGTTCTGCTGGGGAGTGTAGGGGACTGAATGATGGATCTGAATACCACTCTGGGAACATAATTTGAAGAAAATCATTACTAACATACTCCCTACCATTATCATATCTCAAAATATTTATCTTTTTTCCAGATGCATTCTCAATCAAGGCCTTCAATTCAGTGAATTTTTCCAAGACTTCCGACTTATTTTTGATAAAAAAGATCCATGTGTATCTCGAAAATTCATCAATGAAAGTTAGAACGTACCTTGATCCATTCATGGATGTGATATTCATTGGACCGCTGATATCAAAATGTATCAGTCCCAATATGCATGATGCTTGGATTTCCTTCCCTCGATCAAACTTATGCTTAGGGTGCTTTCCAACAACACAGCCCTTGCAAATTCCAGTGGTAGCTTTGATGACCGGGAGGCCTTCAACCATAGAATTATTCTTTAATTTATGCAATTATTTGAATTTTAGGTGGCCGAACCTCTCATGCCACAGTCTACTAACTTCATTTCCATGAGTCAGCAATGCAGTGGGCTTTGCATCCACCACAAAATGGGAGAACTCGTAGGCTTTTGCATGATGGTTTGCAAGGCCTTTTGCTACAAATTTTTCGGATGCAAGTTCTGTGATCTCTACATCATCTGGGCTAAAGGAGACTCTCTTGGGAAATCCCATATGTGTCATTTGATAAACACTTAGGAGGTTTTATGCAAGATATGTTACAAAGAAAACATTGAAAAAATAACCATGCTCAAGATCTACAGTACCTTTCCTTCAGATATGATTGTGGAGTCATCTCCAATGTGGATGGGGATGGATTTGCTGGTCTCCAAATATGAGAAGGATTCTCTTTCAGCCATCATGTGGTTCAAAGATCCAGAATCTATCAATAGTGATTTGGACTTCGAAGTGCTTGCCATGAGGAAATGACCTCTTTCATGTTGTGGTTCCCGATATTGCTGATCTCTCCTCCGAAATATTTCCAGAAGATTGATGTGATTTTTCTCAAGAAGAGAAGATCCTGGTATACTCTCAAATCATCATATTTTCCATACATGGTTTCCAATTTTTCCCAAATTTCCTTTGGGATATTCAATCTCGAGAGATGGAAAATAAAATCCCGGGAAACGGAGAGCCACAAGAATCCGAATGCTTCATATTTCTTGTTCAAGAATATAGATTTGTCTATCACAGAAGAAGGCTCTTCTTCAATGTCCATAATGACCCTATAGATTCCTCTAGCATGTATTTGGATCTCCATGTCTCCTTTCCATGAATGGAAATTGAACAGAGTCAAGAGTTATATGGAAGAAGCCATTTCAAACTGCTGGAGCGAATGCTTTCACCTGTTAAAACCTACAAATTACAACAAAAGGGGCACCATAAGGTCGAACAGCCTACACATTTTAGGATTTCATCACACCCAGCATAGTTGATCAAGTAAGCTTGACCAACAATTCCTTAACTTGGGGTATTAAGTGGTAAGCCTTGGCTTCTGGTGCAGTGCTGGATTTTTGAGCTTTTGCTCAATTTTTCATGCAAGATCTGTCAAAAACCATGTTTTTGAGAGATATGAGCTTCGTCCTACCATGAGCTCTGATACCATATTAATTTTTCACAGTGGTCTAGGAACTGAAAACACAGTCTCACAAAGAATAGAGACAAATATGCATAAAATTGGCAAAATGGTGCTGCAATGGAAGTAGCAGCTATGTATAATCAATGAATAATACAATACAATGATCATGCAAGATGCATGAATTCCAAGACAAGTTGAATTCCCAAGAAGTTCATTCGAATTGAATGCATGGGTGTAGATTAACTGATTGTAAGCCACAGTAAACACACTAGTTAACTAACTTATCAAGTGTCGATTGACTCAACCGAGTCCTAACTGAAGTTGGAGTGCAATGGATGACTGAGTCTAACTGAAAGTAGCTTAGACACATGTCACTACATGCCAATCAACAAGTGGTAGCACATCATTAACTCCAATGAACCCCGATGAGGTTAACTGAATTCAAACTGGCCATCAAAGGTGGTTGGAGGCGCCCCTGTTGACTCCAGTTCATTAAATATTAATAAAATAATCAATATAATGAATGTAGGTGCCTTCACCACTTAGCTTAACTGATTGTAACCATCAATTATAAATTAGGTGCATTTATGACACTCATATCACCCCCGAAGTGCTGCAGTTAACCTCCCCGAATGAAGGAGAAGGCTAGTTGGCCTCCTTGACTGAAGGTAGGCATGAGTGTGCTCATGCTGATGTCATACAGTGCTCCTTTGATGCCAATTAAGTCAATAAAACTTAGGATAGTGATTTCACAAGGTCAAATTGACCAAATTAAGTGTGCATGGTAGGTAAATGTCTCCAACATCATCAACATCCTTTTTCCTTTACTTTTGTACCTTTCATGTCCATCCAAGTGGTCGCACAATATAGTTGAAGAATATCTTTATAAGCTCAAGATTCCCATAACATCTTTACTTTAGTTGTACCTTTCAAGTGGTTAACTTTATCATTGAAATTCCCATGACATCTAAGGGCATGCCTGCATAATGAATGTATCAATAGTCATCTAGCAAATTTATAAAAGGTAAGCATGCATCAATGACAACATCACAATGTTGCATCACTTTATTTACTTTTCTTTATCTAACCATAATGCTCCCCCTATCAATATGTAGACTAATTGCATCCCCTGAAACATTGTTGGTATGTTCATCTTAAGATATTTATTTTTGCATTTTACTTTATATAATTTCTGTAAACATATTGTAGCTAATTTATTTATGCATTTTTCTTCATCTAATTTCTATAAACATATTGTAGCTAATTAATTTCTACATTTTACTGCATCTATTGCTATGGTTTCCTACTAGCATTTTTCAACCTTTTGTTCATATTTGCGGGAATTTGTTTGCACCTGCGTGCATATGTTTGACGCCTATTGGAATTTTATAAGGTAGTGCGGGAATTTTATCAGTCCAATGGGAATTTTCAAAATGGTTGCAAGGAATTTCTGAACATGTTGCAGACATTTTTCCAAATCAACTGCTTATCCAATTTGGAGAGTTAATGTAAGTGTATTCTGCAACTTAAATGTGGTCATATTTAACTAACTACAGGAAATTTTACATGATGCGGGCATTTTTACTCTATTGTCCTATGGGCATTTTTATTTCTCTATTGCCCTATGGGAATTTTTAACTAGCTGTAGGCATTTTTACTCTCGAGAGAGGGCATATTTGAGGCTTGAGGATATTATTGATTCCTGGATGGAATTTGTCTCCTCAACTTGTGAGAATATTGGGGACCTTGCATGAATTTTAATGACATATCCTTCACTCATGCTGGCATTTTTCTTCTTCCTGTGTGAATTTTTATGAATCTTTCTCACAAGTATTGCATTATGCATGGAAGACTAAGAAAAAATGCCTGCATCTAGTTAAACGTGCCCACGAGGCAATTTTCAACCTTTTGTGTATTTTTGCGTGCATTTTCCTTCCATATGAGGGAATTCTTTACATCAGCTGGGAGGATGAGCCAAAAATTGTTTTGAATACTTGCTATGTACTTTCCAAGACCTGTCCACATCAGCTGGTTTTTGAATTCTTGCACCCTTTCGTTCACCTTAATATCCCTAGTTAAGTTCCATCCACCATATTTCTACCTTATATGACTTTTTTTGGAGTGCTTTGCTATCGTTTTTTATTGCGAGTTGGTCGTACTGTTCTGCTGCTACTGTTTTTTATTTTTGAGGGTTGGATGATCTATTTTATGGTCTTTTCCAATTCTGGGTTCTCTCCTTTCTAGGTATGTTGGTCTAGTTGATTCTCATGCAAGTAAACTAACGCTAAGAGGTTGAAGTTTGTTTAGAAGCATTTTTTCAGAGGATAAGCGAGCTCCACCTAAACATCTTATGTTGAGTTTATAATTGGTTCAGATCTGATATATCATGTTATTGTTATATATTGTTTTCTTTCAGTAACAACTTAGATATGATATAGATCGTTACTATTATTAGTGTTATTGTAACTCATTGCTCCTAGGACATGTTGGACATGAAGGATATTGAGGTATGGTTTTTCTATGCTGGACATGGTTGTTTTATTGTTTCATCTTTGAGTTTGAATATTTAAGAAAAATAATTATAAATTACAAATGATCTGAATCTACCTGATATTTTGCATCTTTCCTCAAAATGAGCTGAAATGTGTGCATTAAACATTTTTATGGATCTTGTGTATTTAGAGTGGCACCTTGTGCAGTCCAGTGAAGTGAAAGACAGATAATTTATTGCTCCTGGTATAGGACTAGGATGGGGTGCTACTGATGGTGTATTTTGCTTGAGGTAAGTAATTTTGAATCTTATCCTAAGTAATTATAATGCTTCTCATTGGCCATTTTCAACATAATTGTGAGTTGACGATTTTTAGGGAACGTCATATGGGATAAGGTACAAACTTTTAGAATGTTAAATTTTGTTTCATAATAATGTTGATATGAATTTTAGATCATGCCAATGCAAACAAAATTTAGAGGAATGGACTTATGTTCAAAGACCATCTAAATGTAGAACTCTAAATGGTAGGTATTTCATTTTTCTTCTTTGTTTTTGTTGCATCAATGCAATTCTTTAGTCATTAAAGTTATTTTCATGTTGTGGTTTTATTGCTACAGATTTTTGGGTTGAATAACTTACATTTGTTTTGTGATTCATGTATTACCTTCACTTTAGCAAGGAATATCTTTGTCTTTCCCTCTCTATGTCACCCACTTTTAATTTTACTTAGCTGGAAATGGAACAATCCAATCAAATAAAAGGAAGGAACCTCAATATGCTAACAAGGGAACATTATGTATCTATGAAAATAGTAAAATATACAATCCCACCAAATCATAGGAAGCAACCTAGATATGCTAACAAGGGAACATTATGTTAACAATAAATACCTGACAGAGTAAAACTATCACTCTACGATTTCAAGAAAATAGTAGGCCAGGATTTGGATATTGTTGGAAGGGGTTTTGGTAAGTGAGTTACACAGAGTTGCAAAAGATACGTAAGCTCACACGGTACTGTGCAAGGCCAGATCAGTGCAATGGGTGGAAGAATAACCATTTTTTAATATTTTAAATATTATTTGACCAAGTTTTGTCACAATAGGTCATTAGCGGTTATAAGTTAGTTAGAAGTGGACCTTCAATCTAAATATGCAAGCCTATATATAGAACTAGTTTTGGAATTGAATAGATATCGACATCCGAGACATCATCAAGACATGAGTATCGCATGAGGTCTAGTGCAATCTGTCTATGGTTTTGGAGAATTTCTTGTTGTATCTATGATCTATCTGGGTTTTTCCTAATGTATTCAGCCTCCTGTTGTGGAGAAGAATTGTATGTTTTGGATCCTTTTCCCAATATTGACATGATATGAAAGTTGTTGCACAAATCTTATCTTTTATTCTTGCTGCGATCTAATTTGTTATGATGTTACGATCTGTTTTGATATGATGTCATTGTGGTCTATTCCATTTCTGCTATATTGATGTTGATGCGATCTGTTTTAAGTCTGTTACGTTTCCATTGCATTATGAGTTGAGATGTTTTATAAATGATGCTATTGCACTAGCGAAACTGTGACAAATGCATGATGCAATTTGTAGTTATGGAAGTGAATCAATGATGAATGCATAGTTATGGTTCTAATGGTTATATTGTCTCCCTGTCGGATCCCATATCCTCCCTCCTCACTGCCAAAAACTTGGTTCTGAAATCTCTCCCTTGAACATCTCGAGTGAGACTTCATCTGCTCTACAGATGTTGTTGGGCAGGGTAAAACCTTTCTGAGCTGGTGCTCAGGGAGATCATGCCGGTTGGGCATCGACAAAGTGAGGACCCCTATCATCTCCCTTTGGAATGCTACCAGCAAAGATCATGCTAATCCTCATTTTACCACCACCAACGAATGTGAAGATGCTTCAGGCGATGCTGGGGCATGCAGGGTACTATCACAAGTTTATCAAAGGATACACTACGATTACTTCCCCTATGGAGAAGCTATTAAAGAAAGATGCTACATTTGAATGGAACCAGGAATGCCAAGGAATTTTTGACACATTAAAGGCCAAGATGGCCTCTATGCCCATACCGGTATTTCCATATTGGAATAAGGAGTTCCATGTGCAAACAGATGCCTCTTCTATTGTGTTGGGGGTTTTTCTTATGCAACCAGGTGAGGGCGACCTAGATCACCCAATCGCATATGCCAGTAGAAAGTTATCTTTTGATGAACAAAATTATACAATGATGGAAAGGGAAGGCTAGGCAATGGTTTATGCCTTGAAAAAGTTTAGGCACTATTTGTTGGGTGGGCATTTCAAGATGTTCACCGATCATTCTGCTTTTCAATACCTAGTTAATAATCCTGTGTTGGGGGGGAATATATGTCGATGGTTGTTACTTTTCTAGGAGTTTGACTTTGAAATAGTTGTGAAGCCAGGACAGCTGAACGCTGGTACGGATCATCATTCTCACATTAAGAACAATGAAGAACCGACCAATATTGATGATGGATTTCCAGATGCACAATTGTTCCTCATTAACATCGCAGATGGTCACTACGCTCCAATTATTCAGTTTTTGGCCACTAGTGTCTCCCCGGACAACATGTCGACTACCCAAAAGAAGCAGCTAGTAGTAAAGGCTTCTGATTTTTAGCTAATTATTGGTTAGTTATATAGGCTTGGACCAGATGAAATCTTGCGACAGTGTATTTTACCGCATGATCAACGCCCCATTCTAGAATAAGCACATGTAGGAATTGCGGGAGGCCACTATGGAGAATGGGCTATTGCGAGGAAGGCGTTGTGTGTCGAGCTATGGTTTCCTACGTTGCATAATGATGCCATAGCGTATGTGAGAAGCTGTGACATCTATCATCGTGTCGGTAAACCATCGTGGCGGGATGAGATGTTGTTGGTGCCACAGGTAACTCTCTAACCTTTTGATAAGTGGGTCATGGATTTTGTGGGTCCTATTAATACACCAGGGAAGAGGACTAATGCATGATACATCATTACTGTAATTGACTATCTGACTAGGTGGGCAGAAGCTGCACCAGTTGTAGATTGTACTGCTACGACAGCAGCATAGTTCATCTTTGAAAACATTGTGACACAGTTTGGGTGTCCCCGGATTGTTATGAGTGACCAGGGAAATCACTTTATCAACTGGACGGTGAAAGTGCTAACTGAGGAGTTGCAGGTGCAACATAAGAGGAGTACACCATACCATCCACAAGAGAATGGGACCGTAGAAGCATTCAACAAAATCTTGGAAACAGCACTGACTAAGGTATGCAATGTTAACCGTGATGACTGGGACCTAAAAATTCCAGCAGTGCTATGGACCTATCGCACTACTTGCAAACGGTTGATAGGACAGACACCATTCAAGTTGTTCTATGGGTAAGAATTGGTCATGCCCATGGAATACATTGTTCCTAGTTTGTGCATCACCGCAGCAATGGGCATGGATGATGCAGAAGCATTAGAAGAGCGCATTACGCAGCTGATCCAGCTTGAAGAAGACCGCTTTATTTCTGTCTTCCACTATTAGGTTGTGAAGGATTGATAGAAGGTGTGGCATGATCACCACATTTAGAAAAAATAGTTTACGGAAGGAGATTTGGTGTTGTTATACGATAGTAAATTCATAAAGCATCCAAGTAAGTTACAAATGAACTGGTTAGGTCTGTATCTTGTTCATTCCATTACTTCTGGAGGTGAAGTTCACTTACAGCAATTATATGGTGTGGTACTGCTGACGCTTGTTAATGGGAGTCGCTTGAAGCCCTATAGGGTGGGACCAGAGCTGTGCACTACTTGAGGCATTGAAAAAAAAATGATGACTTTGTTATAGAGCAGCAAGGTGAGCCCAGGGGAAGAGGTTGCACAAGGTTAGATTTTGTAGCGATGGCCATTCGACCACTTGCGATAGCTACAGGGCTGTGGGTTGGTCAAATCAAGTAATAAATACAGCTAGTTAAAATAGTTAGATGGCGTTGCTTGTTGAAGTGATGCGAATTAATGGCTGATCCTACTATTAGAAGGGTAATATTGCCAGCGGATTTGGCATCATTATTGCAGGATTTAGTCATAATGGTGATCGAAGATTTGGCAATGATGAGTTTAAATTGAATATGGTTATAAAAAGCACGCAGGATGCGGGAGGACAGCATTGTTCAGTTGAGCAAGCAGAGTGTGAATTGTGAAGTGTGTTGTGATATTTCGAGTGAGTTGCAATATAGAGGGTTAGAGTCATCGGGTACATTCTAAGGTTTGAGGCATTAGGCATGTTGAGCAACCTCAATTCCATTGAGATTTCTAGTGAACAAGAGTCCCCTATTCAGCCCATGGTTGTCGAAGAAGAATTCATGAGCATGCCGGTTGGCTCATCATCTATCCCTAAGTGAAAATGGTAGGCTCAAAATCCTAGTTCCACGCTACCACAAAAGAGGCAAACCCACATGTTAGTGAAAGTACAAGGAGAAGGAACTGCATAGACCGAGCCATTGAGCTTGGGAGTTGTAGAGTCTATAGCACCTAGGGGAATCTCTGTTCATGATATCTTGGGGTATGTCGCTCTTATGTGTCCGGGAGCAAGGCCGAGGCAGACGACAAAAAGTCAGAAGTATCCGCCAAAATTGCCACCACTACCGGAAGGGATGATGTGCTCAATCGGCATCATCCCTACCTTGATCAGGTTGAAATTTGAAGACCATGACTTGTTGTTACTCAAATATGTCTGGGATGAGCCCTATGAGTCAGTCTCAATGGTGTATGGTGCTCCAATTCAGCGGATTCCTCAAACTTGGGACAGTGGGTTAGACAAATCTGGATTGTCAGGTATCATCAATATGCCTCTATTTGGGCGATTGAATGAATCCCATGCGTGTGTTAAGCAAATTTTGGCTTTTTTTAATGGGGGGATGCTTTGGTACAATATGCCCATCCCTGTTACAATAGAATTAATTGTGATCATTAAAGGCTTGCCGAAGGTCGGGGAAGATCTCACTACTACATTTCGATCCAAAATCCGACAAAAAAATCCGACGGCGCGTGGATTTCTTTTTTTAAAATTACCAAAAATCACAAGGATAAAAAAAAAGTGTGAATGTGGCCATAAGCGTCGCTTAAGCGACGGATAGTCTCATAAGCGTCTCTTAAGCGACGGATAGTCTCATAAGCGTCGCTTAAGCGACGGCGCATTAAGTGAGTGGAAATTATCCTACCTAGAAAAAAATGGATTTCAATAACACACATCCATTATATAATGCACACATGAATTTCCCATAAATTTCTACCTTGATATCAATTTTTGAAGTTTTGTTGTTTTTCAGCGCATCTCAAACGCCTTGAAGAGATATCCATGATTATTTTATGATGCTTTTTATGTTTCTACATATATAATTTCTTATTTTCATAGTAATATAAAATAAAGCTATATGACATGATCAACAACTCCTAGGATAAAAAAAATGCATTGGATGAAAGCAATGGGTGGCAAGGCCTTTCCAATAGGCGTTGGAGGAAAATAAAACTATTAGACCCTATATGAAGTTTCTAAGGACCAAGGTCCATGAATAAGGACACAAACCATACAACATGGTATGTGTTGGACATCATTGTCCTCGTAGTGGTATGAGAGTGTTAATATGAGGTTTTGTGCACTAAGAATGAGTCTCAAACCATGGTTGGGAGAGAAATTGATGCATTTATGCTCTAAATTATGACTAGTAAGCTAATAGGCCATGATAAAGGCCTCAAACCACAAAATATATGATTCAAAGTAGATATTTGGCAAATAAGTGATATCTCAACATATTTATGAGTTTTTTGTGCGATAGGGATAGGTGTCAAGGCCGTAACAATAGTAAAGGGAGAAAAATTAGGGACTTACACAATAGTAGAGATTTATGTCCCGTGATTTTGCTCGGGTCTTTCTTGCATCTACAAACTTGAAACCCCGACTTGTCCTCGAAAGGGGGCGCCAGATCGATCCACATCGGCTTCTCATTCATCCACAATCGCTGCACCAGAACGAGATTCAGGTCTTCAGAGACCATCAGCCGTGGATATCAGACCATATTTAAGGTAATCATATTTCATTTCACTTCCCTATGTTTGTATTACCCTTGTGCATTGCAAGCTAGCTCGTTAATGCCGTTTTGGGTCTGGTGGGCTTTACTACAAAAATAACAGATAGTCATGACCGGGTACAAATGGTGGTAGAATTTGGCTGAAATGGTTGAAATTAGAGAGGGATCTTTGAATTGTAGGGATTTTTGATGTTATTGCTTGTCAATTCCCTTCTATTTTCTTTTTGATTTTACCAGGAAATAGCTGCTGATGAATCGTTGGTAAAGAAGGCAGAGACATACCTTGTGGATGTAGTTCTTCCCAAGTTTGTCATTAGAGGAAATTTCAACTCAAAATGGGCCTCCTAAAATGAACTAATAAAATAATAGTTAAAATAATAAAATAATATTTATTAATTTTGGAGGAAGAAAAGAAAAAAACTACTTTTTTGTTTGTATTTTTTACATATCTCCCCGTTTTTTTACTCAAATTTCGATCGGGAGAGCTCATTGGATGCGGAATTAAATTCCGCATCCAACGAGTACTGACTCGGCATACTTTTGACAGACCCCACTACCCCAAAAACAAGAAATACCTGAAAAAATGTAATGATGATGTCATCATTACATTTTTTCAGGTATTTCTTGTTTTTGGGGTAGAGGAGTCCGTCAAAAGTATGCCGAGTGGGTACTCGTTGGATGCGGAATTTAATTCCGCATCCAACGAGCTCCCCCGATCAAAATTTGAGTAAAAACACGGGGAGATATGTCAAAAATACAAACAAAAAAAGTAGTTTTTTTTATGATACCTATCCCCAAATTTATATTAAAAAAAGTGTTTAAGACCTATATGGTATTTCAAATTTAAAGCAATTTCATTGGCTAACACATGATGACATGGAATTTTAATAAAAGTTAAAAGGCCCATTTTGAGTTGAAATTTCCTCTATTGGCAGGACCTTAATAGTCTGGAAGTTTCACCAATGGATGGGCAAACTTTAACTGAGGCACTGCATGCACATGGTATCAATATGCGCTACATTAGGAAAGTAAGTGAAAGAAGTGAAAGCCGTCTGGATGTAATATCAAATTTGAATTTTCAGTGTTTTCTAGAATGGAATTGGTGAAATAGTTTTATAATAATGTATTCCATTGTTTGAATGATGCCAAAGATGTGCTTAATTTTTTGTAATTGTTGTAATTCAGGTGGCAAATATGGCAAAGCATTTGCCACATATTTTGGATCTTTGTATTGTTGAAATGGTTGTCAGGTCTGCAAAACATGTTTTGAAGGTAAGTCTTGTAGCTGTGGATAGAAATTTGCAAATATTGGTTTATAATTTTATATACACTATGCTATTGGGGTATTTATGGAGTTCCTCTAGCCATCTAGATTCCATATATGCATGTGTGTGTACACCAGCACTCTATCTTGTCACAGGGTTCATATCATTGGCATATGGCAATGATGACTACAGATATTTCCAATTGTGGTTATTGGGTTCAAAAATTTGATAGAATTCTTGATTCCAGAAAAAAGATTTTAAGTCATCAGGTTCACTTTTGCATTTGTATCATTGAATATGGCAATGATAACTGGATATGGCCAATTTTTTACTAATTTCAATATTTTTATTGGGTTAAAGAATTTGATACAACATTTTTTGCTAGAAATTAGATTGAAAAATAGATTGGTGGTTGTGTTGCCCTATAATTTTTACTGGTCGTTGGATAATTTTGTTAGCAAAGAATAAATTTCTGCTGTTGTTTTAATTGCTGAAATTTCCTATTGCCAGTTATCTTTGTAATCACTATGGTTATGATTGGCTGTTAAATTCAATGTTTTGCATAGTAATGCATTTATTTCCTATTCCCCAAGGGTCCAAATTTTTAAATTAGTTGTGAATGTGCACAACATCTGAAGGATCTTAATATTTATTAATTTCAGCGGTTTTATGTTTGTTTATATACTGTGTTTTCTATTTTTCATTGTTTAGCCAGTTGGTCAAATTTTTTGGATCAAAGTTTCAACAGGTTGTCGTTGTCAGTTTTGAATTGATCTGTTAAATATTTTATGCTTCTTTAAGAACTAATATCTATGTATTTATTGCATATTGTCAATGTTAGTAGTGTTCGGTTGAATTGGTGATCAGGATTCGACCCAAAACAAAATGAAATCACAGACAGTATATCAGAAAGAAGACAAGATATCGTGAAAACCAATTTCTATAATGGAAATAATGGTTAAAAGTTAAAACCACTGACATATACAATGTCTAGAATGGTGGTAGCTATCTTTGTGAAGAGATATGACTGTGGTCATTTGCCTTGGAAGCTGAGCTGGACAACCAATTCCTATGGTGATAACTTTCCCCTACAAGCTTTAGTTTTAGTCACATGCTAGCCTTGTCCAAAAGTTGTTTCTGCTGGGTTGACCCTATGTAGCCCGCTATGTACTTGAGCACTATGTGCTTGTCCGAGTCCTTGATACCTAGTTTTGTCCAGAGGATATGGAGGGCATTAATGTAGTCCTGAACAGTCTGGTATTTTTATATGTGCAAGGTTGTCCATATTGTATTAGTCATTAAAGCTTCCAACAAGGTAAATTAGCTCATAATGAGCATTCTTCTAGTGTTTGGTTTGAGCAAGGGGCTTAAGAGTGAAATCAAATCTAAGTTTTCAATGAAATCAAATCTAAGTTTTCATTAATTATTTATTACTTATCTGTTCCTGTTAGCTACACACATGTTTCCACAATTAAAATTATTTGTGTTTTACCTTATTGTCTTATTGAAAAGGAAAATAAATAGGAGCAATTGAGGCTTGAGCTCCCCACAGCTGCTTGGAAGCCAGAATGCACCCTTGCACCATCTCAAAATGTCCATTGGCAGTGCAATCAAGATCCTTGTAGTAGCTTCTTGGTATCACTTTAGATTCCATCCATGTGTCCCCCGGAAAGGGACTCAGCTGCTCAAGTCATCACCTCTCTCTGGAGTACCTTTGTCATCCCATTACAATTATCTAATTTTCCATATTTCATTATTCTCTTTTTATTTGACATAAGTGCCATCAAATCAACTGCCTCCTTCTTCAGCCATGAGATGTTACATAAGCTTACCATGGATCTAGAGCAAAAATAAAGACATTTTAAAACCTTATAACACCACTCCCATCTGCTTAAGAGATAAATCATTTCATGTCACTTGCCTTGTTGTATTAACATGCGATAATCTATTACTCAAGAACAGAGCCACCATCTGCAGCATTGGGGCTTCTTGTAGGGGTTGATCCAATAAGCCCGAATTCTACTTGAGTATAAAGGTTATAATCCTCTTCTGACAGCTTATATCTGGTTAACCGGTCACTATATTATTAACTTGTCACTTGGATGATTAGCTAAGCCCTGTGGTGATTTTATTAGTATTAAACAATATCATCATTGTTGTTCTTATGCAACATATCAATATATTTATGTCCAATATAACTTCATTTAAGGATTTTCTGTTTGTGTATTGTAGTTATTCGATGACTCGATTCAACATCATATTCATCGCTTGTGTGAAGCATGATCCTCGCACAAAATTCAACCACATTTTCCTTTATAAATAGAACCCTCTTCAAGATTTGGTTGTCTGCCCAAAACTAATTGTGACTTGAAGCACTAAATAACTCAAAACTATATGCAACTAGGCAACTAGAGGTTAAGACTGCAAATGCTTGATTGAACACAATGAGTGAACTCCTGTAATCTGGCATTTGTAGTAATAGACTTTATAAGGTACTGTCTCAGCTTAGCATTGCGGGTTATTTCATAACCTTCCGATGCTAACCGATTCAAAGTCTATCAAGATAATAGATGCTTCTTCATTCCTAAGAATATCATTAATATCATACCTTGATGCAATGCAGAAAGCATACTGCTAAGTTCTGCAGCCATGGAAAAAGTACAGAGTCCACGACTGTCATAGAAATTTATGTTTTAAATATTCTCATTATGGACACATCTTTAATATTATGTTCCATATAGAACTGAAATAGTGCATACCAATTCAACATTTGTATCTTTAATGTCCGATATATCCTATCTAATCTGAAAACAAATGGATGGTGTTTCATTGACCTTCCAGGTAGAATTCAATTGTCAATGTAGGCACCTCATTGTGCTTGCCTTATTTTTGGAGAAATGACATAAACACCTCACAAAGTCAAGGTGATACATGCTAGATGATTAATTTCATTTGCTTCTTCATGGCTTCATTGCAAGTTCAATGATGAAAATCACTGGAGGTATTAAGCTTGAGGAAGAACTGACAGATACGAAGCCAGCAAATCTATGGAGATCAATATTATCTGGCCTTGACATTCTTCCAGAAAAATTTATGATTCATGGTCATATGCCCCATCAATTCTCTCAACCCAATTCAGTAGTCTGACCAGGCTGTATCTTGCAGAAGAATTTTGGCAACATGAGAAGCCCATTGTATAACATTTAGCAAAGTTTCCTTTACATCTTAGATTCATTATAATTTGTGACATATGCCACTGTTTCGTCACAGTTTAATCCACAATGGGGACCTTATCCACCAATCCTTACAGAACCTTATACACTTGAGCCATTTCTAAGCTCCCTTCTCACGATATTGTTGAAAAAAATATTCCTATTTCTTCCGGTCAAACCCTCATATTAGTCAAATACTCTTTTGCCTACTACACTCTTTTCCCTTATGCAACATGTAGGGGTTATGCCAGATGACATTACATTCATGGCTCTTTTATCTGCGTGCAGCCATGCAAGCTTGGTGGGTGAAGGATGGCAATACTTTGATTGTATGAGATAGGATTATCACATCACTCCCAGCGTGGAGCACTATGCATGCATGGTTGATCTTCTCGGACGTGCAGGCCATCTGGATGAGGCTTGGAACTTTATAAAAAATATTCCATTAGAGCCTAACACTATTATCTGGCGAGCACTACTTGGTGCTTGTAAAAATCATCACAATATAGAGTTAGGTTTGCAAGTAGTTGAACGGCTTGTGGAGTTAGAGCCTACATATGCTGGAAATTATGTGCTACTTTCGAACATATATGCTTGCCAGCACACCCATCCAAATCACCAAGAACCTTCGTGTGTGTGGTGATTTCCATAAGGCCACCAATTTCATCTCAAAGGTTGTTGGGCGAGAAATCATTGTTAGGGATTCCAATCGTTTCCATCGTTTCTTGGATGGACATTGTTCTTGTGGGGATTATTGGTGAAGCTAATGGTTGCAAATTACTAGCACAAGCCGATAAGGAAACTGCATTGTACATTTTTGAATTGACCTTCTCACATGATCGAATACCAGGTACTCATTGATTTCTGGGAAGTTTACTAGTTAGTAACCAACACAAGATGAACTGATGGTATTAGACTTCATCTGGCCCTTACAAGCTGTCATGTGCACTTAGACCAAGCAAATCAGTGCATATATTAGCTAGATCATGGGGTATACTTGTTCTGATAAGATATGACAGTCATTGAACATCCTCTGTAATGTATTGTGTTTTTTGTTCAAAGTACAATGATAATTTTCCTGTCCATTTCTTTCTGTATTTCTTGTGGTAATTGGTATTCATTTATTCACAAATGCATCAATCACAATAGTTCTTCAGCTTTTGATGGATAGAATTTGCTTTTCTAGTATCAAACATACATCAGAACTGCGATTAGTTATGAATATAGTGCATTAGATTCTAGAAAGAGGATGACTTTGATCTGAATGTAGAATCTATTCTCTTTCCTGAGACATAGTACGATCAGAGTAAATATTTAATGCTATTTGTGGAAATTGATTCTTGTCTAGAGCAGGTTTGAAGCAACCAATGCTTGTCTTCATAATAATCCAGGCTTCAATAATACAATGCAATGGGAGGATGCTTAGTCCAACTTGAAAAGTATGTCATGTGGCAAATACATGAATAGTCTTACAAGCTGATATATCTCTTCTGGCTTGTTACATATACATGGGATTTATTGACAAGTGAATCCATTTGGCCATCTCAATGTAAAATGGCTCAACATATACAAGTACCTTCTTTCATCCCTTCAAACCTAATCCTGAAATATCCAGGATCAAATTTTTATTTTACATTCTACAAAGAAGCAAATATAACACATACTGTTAACGTCTCCTGTTTCAGAATAAATTTCTAACTAACAGAGGTATCGATATATGCACATTTAAAGGAGTTCCCTAGTCAGAACTTCTCTAGCATAGAACTAAGTTACTTTGTCTTATCATACAACAGCAATGTCTATATGCGTAGGAGTAATTTGATGTTACATATGGATATAAAATTATAAATTGATTATTATCTGAACTGAGTTTGAAGCAAATCAAATTTGTCTGATGTAATTATCAAACCAGATTTTAATGACAGACTGCTTTGAAAGGATACACTATGCAATGCAAATAGTACATGTAATAGAATCTAAATCAACTGTTTTACGAGCCTAGATATTTTGTGGAACACAGACTACAATTCATTCAAACACACCAGATTTAAGGGGCGTTTGGCACTAGCTTCAGCCACTTTGTTCAGGAAGTTAATGTTAAGATAAATTACTTTATAATTTTGTTTCCCTTACCATAGAAAACTCTATACTCAGTATTGTTCAGTATGATAAATCGAAGTTATTTTCTGAAACTTACTAAAGTTACCTCATGGGGTACTTTAAGAAAACATGTAGCAGATGTTGAAACTGAAAACACATTTCTTAAAGAACTTGGGATATTGACATACAGTGAAAATTTAAAGAAAATTTAGCCAATGGGAAAAATGCTTAATGAAAAGCTTAAATTGGCAATTTTTATTATTCAAGGTTTATATCTTTCCTTAATTGGCCAACTCAAAATAAAAACATAATGTTGTAACCTGCTTTGACTTGTCATAACCTGCTTGAAGCAGCAAATTTAGTGAAAACAGTGCATCATCTTCGCATTCTTTTCCATCAAGAACAAAAAGCACATCTTTTCGCAATGCCCTGACATGCATGCTCAAAAGGGATGTCAATATTTTCAGCAAAATGCTTGATTGCCCATCCTTCAATACACAAAAAACTAACTGCTCACAAAGTGTGAGTAATGAAGTATCTTTAGATGTCTGCTCTATCCAAAATGTGTCCTCTCTTGAAACTGGGATCTTTCTCAGAGACACTTTCCACAGACCTGCCTGGAGCAATGATAAATTTAAAGACAGCTATGCACTATGCCTTAAGAATAACCAACCCCTTTCCTTCACACTATGCTCTTCGTATAATGTTTGAAGCTGAGAGAGTATATCTAGAATGATATTTTCCAGTTGTGATAGCTCCCCTGTATGGCCAAAATGAACATTATGCCGCAGAATTCTGATAAAACTTATGAAGTATTCAATTTCAAGCAACCTGTCTCTGCTCAATTCAGGACTCCATGGCAAAGCACCAGCTTCCTTAACATCAATATCTGATAGAGTGATCCAGCCAAGTACAAAACAATATCTTTCAAGTATAAGTTCATGCACTTGGGAAGCTTCCCTATTCTGCCACACTTCCAAAATGCGACAAACAACAGAATAGAGATCAGACCAATTTAAACCCAGATCTTGAAGAACTTTGTGTTCTACAATACCCCAGTTATGAACCCCACTAATATTTTCCCAAGGTTTAAATTTTTCCAAAAGCATTATTGTCCTTGGCCATTCTGAACCATTGCTCCTGTCAGTGTAAGAAGTACTAGCGTTATTGTAAAAAATTCCCATAACAGGCCCAAGTGCTGTTTGCACGTATTGACAGGAAACACTTGTAAAAGTAACAAAGGTTGTAGGAACATTTATGATAATGGTTAATATTAAGTTTGCAGTAGACATTATAGAACCCCAATGCCATATTTAAAACTTTAGTGATTAGGACAGTGTCATTGGCGGACTTTCTAGTCTTTTTTTAAATGACAGTTAGTACATTGTGGACTTAACTGTTTTCTATTTGGGATTTTAACCAAATTTGGGTGAGGCACTAGACATGATGATGTTTCATGTGAAGTATTGACTATAGTGTGAAGAGAAATTCCAAATACACTGGATTTACAACTAACGATACAGGTACAACACAAACAAGGTTAAATTTACAAAGCAACTTATGCAGAGCCAAAAGAGGAGTATTGGTGACAAACTACAAGGATGCCAGTGACTGAAATGAAAAAATGGATTTACAAGGCAGCTGATACAGTTCAACACATGATTTCTGCCATTTTGCTGTCAGTGTTCTTCAGCTGCCATATTCCTTGGGGCAGAGCTAGATCTTGCAATTGATGAGCTAATGTTGTCTCCACTGAAGGTAGATAAGATAAGATAGTTCAACCCTAGATAGGTCAAAGGAATGCGAGTGCAACTCCTATAAGATCATATCTAACGTGTAAGGTCAAATATCAACAAATTCATTCCACTCATGGATATGGTGCTTGACATTCAGTCAAAGCCTATTGAATTGCCCTGTGCAAACAACAAGGGTTATTGAAGTCTCAT